>CAUYRH010091147.1:0-13941 GCA_963574655.1 Perodicticus potto
TTTTTTTTTTTTTGAGACAGAGCCTCAAGCTGTCACCCTGGATAGAGTGCTGTGGCATCACAGCTCACAGCAACCTCCAATTCCTGGGCTCAAGCGAGTCTCTTGCCTCTGCCTCCCAAGCAGCTGGGACTACAGGCACCCGCCACAACACCCGGCCATTTTTTGGTTGCAGCCGTCATTGTTGTTTGGTGGGCCTGGGCTGGATTCGAACCCGCCAGCTCAGGTGTACGTGGCTGGTGCCTTAGCCCGTCAAGCCACAGGCGCTGAGCCGAGTGCTCTACTTTTTATAGCAAAGTTCTATGTTGGATTTCATTAGATCTAAGGTTAAGAGGACAAATGAGGTTTAACCCAGTGATCAATCCTAACTTTCCCATTTTATGAATAAAAAACCAATATTAGAGAGAGTAACTTGCCTAAGGTCACGCAGTGAGTCCTTGTCAGATCCCACACAGCAGGCCTCCCTGATTCTCTTTTCACATACTGTTCCCCACTGTGTGTGTCCACCGTCCCATGAGATTTTAAGCTCCAGAGAGCAAGGACCAGAATGGAACATTTCTGCCTCCCCTCAATAAGCAAGTGATGCCCGAGTGTCCTTTCATGGGCTTTTGGTCCCCATGGCTGGTTAGCTTTTGGAGGAGTCCACATTCACTGACTTACCTCTGTGGCCTTCAATAGGGACAGGCTGCGGGGCCGAGACAAGGTTGGGGTGGAGAAGGAGGAGCTCTTTGGCCCTATAGAATCCCCTCAGTTTGGAGCTCACTGCCAAACAGAGTTCACCGCCTCAGAATTTCCAAAACACAAAGTACCTTCCTTTCTAGTACCTTGAAAAGAGAAGGGTGGTTGGTTGGTTGGTTGCCTAGAAGGCCCTCAGCTGTAATCTAAGGGAAACCAAAAAAACTTTTTCTCTTCCACAAAGCAGAACATCAACCTACCACCAGCTGCCACGGTGCCTACAATCACCCCAGCAACATGCCCCTTGAGGATAGGGCCCTGTCTCCAGAATGTCCAGACTCTTTATTGGATAGGAGAGTCACAGTAGCTCTGACTAAGGCAGGATCCATCACAGTAAAGAGAGTGGACTCTGCAGCCACATAATCTTGGGTTCTAGTCCCAGTTCTGCAACTTGTTGCTAAGAAATATTGGGTAATTTATTTAACCTCTCTCTACTCAGGTCTCCTCAAAAAAAGAGGAAAAAGAGCATCTGGAATAGTGCTCCGAAGATTGTTAAAAGGATTGAGTGAGATAAAGTGTTGGGGCCCTCAACCTCTAAGCGGGCCCATTCTCACCCATTGACATCTTTCTGTGAATAAGGTTCTTAAGAATTAGCAAAAGAGTTGTTTGGGGGTGGCGCCTGTGGCTCATCGAGTAGGGCGCCAGATCCATATACCGAAGGTGACGGGTTCAAACCCTGCTGAAGAGCAAAACAGAAAAATAACTGGGTGTTGTGGCGGGCGCCTGTGGTCCCAGCTACTCAGGAGGCTGAAGGAGGAGAATCGCCTGAGTCCAGGAGTTGGAGGTTGCTGTGAGCTGTGTGACGATGGCTGGGCATTGAACCCAGGCAGTCTGCTTTGCTCTTAACCCCTCTGTACTAGGTCACTTTCCTCCCCAGCACCTGGCCGCAACATTCAAAGGCCTCTGCACTCAGTACCAGACCAACCTTTCTCTCCTGGGGTCACATCAAGTCCATGTTTCTCACTGTTAGGCTGGGATCTTATTCTCTTTCCAGTTCAATGGAAATTACCAAGATCTAGGGGCCTGAGGTTGAGGGTATGGGGGAGGGTGGACAAAACAAATAAGACATAATCCTGGCCCTCGGGAGTTTTCCACTCACCCCTTAGGCCCAGGAGAAAGTACAAATGGAGGCCCACATTCCATATGTCTAAATATTTAAAAGTTATAAATCAAGTTAACAAACTGTTTTATAAAATATGTTCTATTCTTTTAGGCTGACACATATACCTTGTAAAGATCTGGAAGACCAGGTTTGAATTTAAAGTTCTCAGGCTTGGAGTTCTGCACAAGGCAGACCCTGGAGAAACTGACTCTGCCTTCCCCAACCCTGCCTCCAGCCTTCCTTTGTTCCCCTCCCATCCCCAACTTCTTCACCTCTTGGTAAACTAGGAAGGGCTTGAGGAGCATGTGTCCCGAGCTGCCCACATGCCCGGCACTAGGCCTGCCGCCAAGCCGAGGCACAGGTTACCCTCTGGAGACTCCAGGCCCCTTGGGGCAGGAAACGCCACGGCTCTGGGGTTCTGGAGCTGCGGTCTAGAAGGAGGGGTGACTCCCTCTTTCTGGACATACTCCTCACCCTGTGGGGAAGGCCAGAGGAGGACTCAAAGCATGGGGCCCCTGGTCTAAAGGCACTGGAGCTGAACGCAGTCACTCTTTATTCCTTCTGCTTTCTAATCCGTTTGTCCAATCAGCCAACTTCAGGACATCTTGGTTACTTTCCTTCCTAAGCAATTCTCCAAGCCCCATCACAGCTCTTCTAGTCCAGGTTACTCTCATCTGTCACAGGCCACCAGCACAGCTTCCTAGCTGGCCTCACCTCTCTTCCCCACAGTCAGAATGGTCTTTTCCCAGAGCAGACTGGATTGTGATGAGGCCAGGCTTAACAGCCGTCAATGGCTCCCTGCTGCCTCAAGAAAAAGGCCCAAACCCACCTCAGCTACTGACCCTTAGTGCCTGCCCCCAACTCCTCCAACCTCAGCCCATACCTCTCCTACCACTAAGTGCTGTTTTGACCTGTCTGTGCTACTCCCAGTCCCTGCAAGTCATGAGCACCCAGCCGGTGCCTGCAGCCTGCTCTGCCCGACTTTCTCCCCTCCTGTTGCACTAACTCCTCCTCCTTGAAGATTCAGCTTCATGGCTCTGTGCCTGTGGCTCAAGTGACTAAGGCGCCAGCCACATACACCTGAGCTGGTGGGTTCGAATCCAGCCCGGGCCCGCCAAACAACAATGACAGCTGCAACCAAAAAATGGCCTGGAGTTGTGGTGGGTGCTTGTAGTCCCTGCTTCTTGGGAGATGAAGGCAGGAGATGTGCTTGAGCCCAGGAATTGGAGGTTGCTGTGAGCTGTGATGCCACAGCACTTTATCCAGGGTGACAGCTTGAGGCTGTCTCAAAAAAAAAAAAAAAAAAGAAGAAGATTCAGCTTCATGATCAAACCTGCAGTACCACCCCCACCTCCAATCCACCCTGGGTTCCTGACTTGTGCTCTCCTAATAGATTGCTACACTGTATCATAATTGTGTCTGATCTGACCACTGTGCAATAGCCCAGCCACCACCATCTCTCACCTGGACTACAGCAGTAGCTTCCTAACTGGTCCTCCTGCTTCCATTCTTGCCCCCTCCTCCAGGAAGTCCTCTACCAGCCATCAACGTGAGCCTATTTTTTTTCTTTTTTTTTTGAGATAAAGTCTCACTTTGTAACCCTTGGTAGAGAACCGTGGCATCATAGCTCACAGCAACCTCAACTCTTGGGCTTAAGCAGCCTCCTGAGTAAGCTGGGACTACAGGTACCACATGCCCAGCTATTTTTTTTAGAGATGGTATCTCTTTCTTGCTCAGGCTGTTCTCAAACTCCTAAGCTCAAACAATCCACCTGCCCCGAAACTAATATTTCTATTTTTAGTGGAGATGGGTCTTGCTGCTGCTCAGGCTGGTCTGGAACTCCTGAGCTCAGGAGCTCCACCTGCCTCAGCCTTCTAGAGTGGTGAGATTACAGATGTGAACCACCATGCCCAACCTCAAAGTGAGCCTTTTAAAACATATACTTGCTCATGTCATCCCCTGCTCAAAACCCCAATGGCTCCCAACTCACTCTAGGATTAAGACTTTGCCAGAACTGTAGTGTCCTTCAGGATCTGGCTCTACTCTCTTTGATTCATTTTTCTCTCCTCCCCTCACTTGCTCTTCTCCAGTCACGATGACCTCCTTGCTCCTTCTTAAACCCACAAGCACCCCTGCCTCAGCACCTTGGCATAGCAAGTTCCCTCCCTTCACTCAGGTTTGTGCTCAAATGTCCCTGTCTCCCTTGAAGAGCCTTTCTTTCCCCTGCTTTGTTTCCTTCATCCATTCTTCTCTACGTGGCAGAATATATGTTTCTTTGTTTACGTGTTTCTGCCTGTCTCTCCCTCCACCATATAAGCTCAGAAGAGTTGGGACCTTATCTGTTCTGTCTGCCTCAGTGTCTCTGGGGCCAAGAATAGGGTCTGGCATGCAGTAGGTGCTCAATAAGTATTTGGCAACTAGAATGTACCACTCTGAGAGCGGGGCCCATGGCTCGTGCATCCCAGTGTCCCTCTTTTGGCCTCTAGCCTGTGCATAAGTGATGTCTTCATTCAGATGGTGAAGAAGTGGACAGCAAGAGCAAAGCATACTAATCGGCTAGAGCATACGAACAGGTGGGCTAGGACTGAGGGGTCACTAGGGCAGAGGGAGCTGGAAAGGAAAGGAGGGGCCAAATTACAGAGGGACTTGGAGGCTGTGAGAGAATATGACCCTATGTGACATGGAGCCATGGCAAGGCCTTAAGCCAGAGAGATGAATTTTATGCAGAAACTAGAATTTGGGGGAAGAGAGATCAGGAAGGCATGGAGAGATAGAACTGACTTAGAGATTGCAGAAGTCCCTCGTGCCAGGTGGCGCCTGTAGCTCAAGCGGCTAAGGTGCCAGCCACATACACCAGAGCTAGCGGGTTCGAATCCACCTGGGCCTGCCAAACAACAATGAAAACTACAACCAAAAAATAGCCAGGTGTTGTGGCAGGTGCCTGTAGTCCCAGTTACTTGGGAGGCTGAGGCAAGAGAATCACTTAAACTTAGGAGATGGAGGTTGCTGTGAGCTGTGACGCCACAGCACTCTACCCAGGGTGATAGCTTGAGGCTCTGTCTCCAAAAATAAATAAATAAATACATCCTTCATGCCCTAGTTGCAGAATGTCCCAGAAGCAAAGCATCTGCCTTGGGTCAGATATCCCAAGTCTTGCCTCCTGGCACTCCTGGGTTTCTTTGCTTTAGTCTACTTTCAGATGCTAAAAAAAAAAAAAAAAAAATTGGTCATGGACACACCTGCTCCAATCACCCTGAGAATGCTGGGATTTGCAGGAGAAGGTATCTGAGAGAAGGGGTAGAAGTAAGGGGTTCCCTGAGGCCAAGTCCTGGAGAAAGGACTGGAAGATTATGGAGGATAATCGAAGGTTCCTTTTGGCATCACTTCTGACTCAAGCCTTGGTCACCAAGAAAGTCCTGGGAAACCTGTGACAAAGTGCCTCAGGCCTCCCCTCCCCCCTATTCAACCCCCAGGCTTTACTCTGGGTCAGTTGGAGCCTGAAGTGGCTTTTAAGCAATTAGACTGAGACTGGGCACTTGCAAATCTAATTGTTTCAAAAGCCCTTGAAGGGTTTGAGTCTGAGCTCTTAAAATGCCAGAGAAGAGGGAAATCAGTGATGGTGGAAAATACAGAGCCACCAGCTCTCATCCCCTACCCCCATTTCTGCTATCCATCTTCTGGGGGCTGAGGGAGGGGACAATTTGGAGGAGAAGGCTCTCCCTCCCAGGCCCTGAAGGCTTTGTGTCCCCTCCCCAGCCTACTTTACCTCTCCAAGTAACTGTCTAGTGAAATTCAATGCCTTTCTTGCCACACTGTTGTGATCTAGGGTTGGTTTGTTCACCCCAGTGGACAAAGCATGCCACCATCACCTGAGGACACATATCAACAGTCTTGCTGGGATTGTACTCCTATTGTACTTGGGGCTGCATATGTGAGATGTGTAAAAAGCCCCTGACCTCAGGGAGACCAAGGGTCTGGTGAGGAAGAAAAGAGCTGCTTCAGATAAGCAGAAACGCAAGTGAAGTTGATCCTAACAGAGACGCAAAAGCAGTGAGCTTAGGAAAACCAAAGTGGGTGATAGTAGGGCCAGAACTGGACAAAAGAATTGAGCAACACGTGGTGGAGGTGGCATTTATGCTGAGCCTGAAGGATGGGTGGAATTTTGAGGGGCAATTAGAAAGGAGGACACATTATGAGTTCAGGGAATAAACATGCACCCAAAACAGATTATGGGAGGCAGAAGATCCTAATGACCATCACCCACCCATCCCTCAGTTTCTTCTAAAAAATGGATGGCTGGACTGGCTCAATGAATTCTACTTCTGTTCTTCTGAGCTTTGGAGGTCTATGAGATACTCTGCAGCACTTTGGGGGCAAGTGGGAAGGCAGAGTAGGCAGAGTCTACTCACCACATCAACTGGAGCTATAATTCTGAAGCTATCTTATATTTTGGATTTCAGTGTGAATGAAGTTTATTAAAAGGCTGTGCTACTTTTAAGCCATTCTACCCTCTGTAAACTATGGAATTGATGATTCCTTGGATTCTTTCCACCTCTGAGCTCCGTCTTCCCCTAATAGCTCACAGTCAGGCCCTTCCCTACTGAAAAGTACAGAGAGACAAACATACCCAGAGCCCTGACCACTAGTAGTCCCCTTTGGAAATTACACCCCAAGTTCTGATGTCCTAGACAACTCCTGCTCAACTGCCCTGGGGAGCTCACCCAGCTCATGACTGAACTAGATTGATGGATTGATGCCCAAAAATCTATCTAATGATAGATTTTTCATTTAGGCAAAGTGCTCCATACTTCTTTCATAAGGATGAATTACTTTTCCTTTCATCGAAGATGCAAAAAGAGAGCTTGGGTTGCTGCCAATATACCTACTGTATATCGGTACATGCTATCAGAGAGTGGGTGTCATTACCCACAAAGCCCAAAGTTTGGACAGCAGCCCACCAAACAGCTTAGAGATGTCCCAGCTAAGACTTCCAGATTCCCAGGAATGCCAAGAGAAATTGTTGAGCAAATCAAAGAATGAATGAACAAAGAGCCTACAGCCAAAATGCACTTTTCCCTTGAAAGGGTCATTTTGGAAGCTGTTATCAGTCATGTCTACTGTGGTATGAATGAAGTATCTTAGAGTAAGAGTTGCTAGAAGGAAGGAAAGGTTATGAAAACTGGGAGTATATAAGGAAAGAATAATACAAAAAGAAAGCTGATGGGTGCAAGATAGTCACCTACCTAACTTTGTCCAAGACTTAACTACCCCCATCTTCTCATCTAACCTCACCCAGCCCCCAGCCTCCTTCTCAAACTCTCTCCATTCTTTCCTCCCTGGACAGTGCACCCCAGCTTAGGGCCCAGGTGCTGAAAGGTGCTTTCACTGTGAGGGAAAAAATATTTGGCCTGAGCAGGGGACAGAAGGGGAGGGCGTGTCAGTCTTTGCCATCTCAACAGGTGTGGCCCACTGAGTGTAAACGTGGAAGAGGGGAGTAGCTTCCGACAGAGCTATTGGCTTCAGGATGGAACAGAAATTCCTACATGGTCTTCTGCTCCCTTTCCCACCTGCCCCTGAAGCAGCTTCACAAAGCAGCGATGGAAGGCAGTGGAGTTCCTGCCCAGGTCTCTGCCCTTGGGGGGTTCCCAGGATAGGCTTTGCCTCCAACCTCCAGCTCCCAAGGTCCAGGACAACCCATACTCTTAGAGGCCCCTGCCCTGGCCCACTTACCTGGTCCTGTTCTCCTCTTAGGAGCAACTTCCACCCACAAAAGCCCAGGCAGGTTTAAAACCAAACAAATACAAAAACCTCCCACAGGCTCCCATGTTCATGGGCTGGTGTGTAAATCAGAACAGGTCACTTAAACTTTCAGGATTTCAGTGTCTTCTTTGATAGACAAAACAGATGTGAAGACAATTTAAAAAGTACAAAGTGCTTGAATAAGGAGGAGTAATTATTAGGTCATTTAATTGTGAATTCAAATCCTTCTTTTGCCTCCCACTGGCTGGGAGCTCTTGAGTAAGTCACCCAGTGCTTGGTGCCTCAGTTTTCTCATCAGAGACGCTCTTGTGACCTATCTTGAAGCTTTGGGAGGTGGAATAAATAAGATAGTGTATGCAAATCACCCAGGCCGGGTCCCACAATTGGCAGAGGTTAATTCTCTATTGTTCTGGGGTTTTTTAAGTCTTTATTTATTGATCGATTTTTTTTGAGACAGAGTATCACTTGGTCAACCCCTGGTAGAGTGTCATGGCTTCATAGCTTACAACAACCTCAAACTCTTGGGCTCCAGCAATCCTCTTGCCTCAGCCTCCCGAGTAGTTGGGACTACAGGCGGCCACCGCAACACCCAGCTATTTTTTAGAGATGGGGTGTCGTTCTTATTCAGTCTGGTCTCAAATTCCTGAGCTCAAGCAATCCAACTTGGCCTCTCAGAGTGCTAGGATTACAGGCATGAGCCACTGCCCCTGGCCTCTATGTTTTTTTGAACCTAAGATTATAAGATGCCCCATTATTTTACATTCTACTAGAAAAGAAATACCGCTGGGAATGAATTGTGAGACACCTTGGAATGATGAAATATGGTACTATTTGGGAGGATCAGGAGGGGGAAACAGGATTGTCAATCTCCACAGCAAGAGTTCCCCACCTGGGATTTGTATTACAATCCAATGCCCAGTCTGCCTCCCAATTAAACCAAAACCTCCGGAGTGTGGCCAGTAATTTCTCTGTGACTTGGTTTCCCATATGCAAAACTGAGATAATTATAGAATCTACTTCTGGGGCCATTGTATTAAATGAGTTAATTAATTTAAGTGCTTTGGAACAATACCGGGCCCACAAAAATGCTGAAGTTACTCATCTCTACACCCCTTGATCCTGAAACACACTAGGTGCTTCCTGGATGTCGGCTGACTGCAGGAATCGACATTATCACGTGACTGCTGCCATGTAGTCCAGCTGGGAGAGGCCCACTCTGGCCTCAGTCAGGAGGTGGAAGCCCAAGAAGAGGCTCACCTGCCCAAGAGCCTCTGTCCAAAGTTCAAGGGAGCCCCACCCCTCTTCAACACTGCACCCTACCCCCACGGGCAGGGCTGCAGTGCGGTGGGTGCTATCACACCCCGTCCTGCCACAGCCTCTTGGAGTCAGTGACAAGAACCAAACCTCCCCCAGTCTCCACCCCTCCCCTTTCCTGCTTTTATTATTTTCCTTTCCATAAAGATTAGTCTGTGTTGCTCCTCTATCAAGGCCTGGAGGATAAACATGTGGTCCGGAGGCAGAGAAACCCCAGGCCTGAAGGCCCCACTGCCCCCACCCCGGCAGCATAAACCCAGGGCTTTTAAACAAGGAATGGTTTTCAGTAAATCTCTCCTATCAGCAGAAACCTTTGAAAGAGTTTGTTTAAAGGCCAGGGAGATAAACAGCAAGGAGAAGTGTTTGTTTAAGATGTATGTTCTGTGTGGCCACTCTGGGGCCCAGATTTACATCTCTGGGGAGAGGAGCCACTCAGAGGCCAGGGTGGGGGCCTTCCAGGGGTACTTAGGGCTCTGAGTGTAGACTCCAGCCTAGGCAGGTACCCGAGTCTTCAGGGGAGGGATGCAAGCTGGATTGCACCTGCAGGGTCTCTGTGCTTGGGGCAGGAAGGGGGCGGCCTGAAAGGAGCTAAAAGAAGGGAGGGAGCAGTCTTCACTCTTCATAGAAGGGGAGGGAAACCCAGAAGGACCTTCCAGTTGGAATGCAGTCAGAGATCCCCTAGGAAGACACCTTCCCCACCCCCAGGCCCCACACACACTCAAAGTTCAGAACAGGCCCAGGCTCAGGGCCCACCCCAAATGGCCCCACACTCGGGAGCCCAACACACATGAAGGCTTGAATCTGGGTATTGCCAGCTCTGTGACCTTGGACAAGCCACCTAACCCAGAATTAGAGCCCTAGTTCCTCTCTGCTGTGAAAATAACACACTTGCCCTTGACAAATGTGTATCGAGCACCTACTTTTTGCCAGGCACTGTTCTAGATGCTTGGGATACAACAATAAACAATATAAAGTCTCTGCTCTTTCAGAAGTTAAAATGGAAGAAGACAGACCATGAACACAATAATAATTAAATTATATACTGTGCTCGGTCCTGGGTGGCCAAGCAGTAACTGGACCACGATCAGAAGTCTCTCCACCTGAGCTGGTCATACTATGGAAAGTGTGAGCTTTCCATATGAGCTATGGGAAGAATAGAGCAGATACAGGAACTGGGAAAAGAAGCTTAGGGTTGACCTTCCTGAGAAGGTGTGACGGAGATGCAGGTATCTGAGGGGAGAGACACCCAGACAGAAGCCTCAGACAAATAAATCAAATATTTAAAGGTAAGTACTGCCCCATGGTCCTGTGGTCAGTAAGTAACTACTGATGTTGTCATCGATGTCACTGAAGCAGTTACTGAGGGCTGGCATGGACAGGGGGACTTCAGGGAGGAAGCAGGACATAAGCTGGATTTCCCCTAGAATTCCAGCTCCCTGCCAAGTAGAAAGGAAAGGCTCTGGAGAAAAGCATCATGGAGGTGGGGAGACAGGTGACTGATGAAGAACTCATTCCCCCAAACTGGTGGTGCTGGAACAGTTTGGCAGCAAACACAGACGGATTCTCCGGGAAAGTCCTCAGCCTGGATCAGGAGTCAGGGTTCCCAGCCCAGCTCTGCCTTCCTATTGGTAGGTGACCTGGCGCGAGTGACCTAAAGCTTCACGGGTCCTTCTTTCTTCTACTTTTGTTGCTACTTTCATGAAGTAGCAATGAAAATAATTTTATGTTTGGGGGTCACCCCAACATGAGGAATTGTATTAAAGGGTCGCAGTATTAGGAAGGTTGAGAAACACTGTTCTACAGTAAAATGGAAATAATATATCCTCCTCTTAACGGATGGTTGGGAGGAATGAAAAGAAATGTCGGGGGGTGTCTGTGCCTGGAACATAGTAGATGCTCAATAAACGCTGGGTCTGGGGTCCTCCATATCCTTTCATACTTAAGACTCCCCTTGGGCTCTCCTATGGGAGGGAGACCTGGATGGTGATGGGTCCACTAGGTCCCAGAATTGGAGAAAAAATTGCTGAACAGCTGATGATTGTTGAAGCTCCAAAGGGAAAGTAGGAATTTCAGGGAAACAGATTTTCACTTGTGCTCAGGAGGAATTTTCCAGTGGTCAGGGCTGTCTAACAGCACAGAAGGGGCCTCTTTAGAGGTAGTGAACTCCTCTGAGCTTTGGGTCTGAAGTAGGGGACTGGGGTTGGGGACTCCTGCTCTGGGAAGACTTTGGACCTACTGGTTTCTTGGGTTCCTTCCAGCTCATTCACAGGCCAGCATGTCGGAGAGATAAGTCCATGCTAAATTTGGGACAGTCACAGATTAGCATGTTAGCCCTTCTAGGTAACCCAGGTTCAGGTTAACGGGGTGTCTGATGTGTCAACTTAAATGTACAAGGAATGGTGGGACTTCTAGCACTGCTAGGAAGAATGCAGGACAGATAAGTTTGAAAAAATATACCTGAGTAGTCTGTAGTTTATCAAATAGTTCCTAGTACCCTCCAAACTCTACTTATGATAAGATTAAGTTCACAGACCATGGCTAAAAGATTTAAAGGGCTGGAGCACCTGCCCTGGCCTGTCCTCAGGAGTCAGCTAAAGTGCCACAGGGTCTCTGGCTATCTTGTCCCTGCCCTGTAGATGCCTTGCCAAGGAGAACTCGCGCCTGGCAGCTGTAAGCCAGCACTTTTCTTTTCAAAGCCACTGAATCTCCTTTCCCTCCTCCTCCTTCCTTTCTGCCTCCCCCCTACACCCAAAAAGGAGGATGCCCCTTCTGTTGAGTACACAGCCTGTAATTTTGCTGTCAAATCTCAGCCAGGAGGTCAGTGTTGTGACTGACTGTGTAAGGATCGCTCCCTTAAGGGTAATTACACTAAATTCCCTTCTGAAGGACAGCTCTCTCTGGATAGAATACAAGAAAACCCTGCATCCCCCATTCACGGAAATGCATCATTTCTGTGGCTGTCACTGGCACTGTGGCAGCGAGACACTTCGAGGTGCTCCAACTACTAGGATGTGAGTCTGCAGGGTGGCAGCTGTGGCAGGACCCAGGCATGAGAGTGGATGGCCAAGCAGCAAGTGGGCGGGAGAATCCAGAGGGCCCACTCTGGGTAGCTGGGGTGGCCGAGCAGGAACTGGGCCACAGTCAGAAGCATTTCCACCTGAGCTGGCCACACCCTGAAGGGAGATGGTAAGAGGGTCGCTCCACCATTATCCGCCCTTGAAGAAGAGACCCCTCGACATTCACTTATTCCTTTGTTCCAATTCCAGGTTGGCTCTGGTTCTGTACTGGGCACTGCCACCGCCTTGTACTGTACTGGGCACTGAAGGAAGACTCAAGATGCGTCAGCAGCTTCCTCTGGAAAGAGCTGGTGAGCTCTTAGGCAGAACAAAGCACTTACATGTGAAAGGTGAATTAATATCCAACCCATCCCCCCACCATCCCAGCAGAGGGCAACCCCTTGACCCTTGTCTTCACCTGCAGGAGGATGGCAGAAATGACCAAGACCTTTAGGGTCTAGCAGCCACACTTCCACTCTCCCCACGCCAGAGACACTCTGGTGAGAGTTGGGGAGTCACTCACCCACAACAAACAGTTAAAAGGAAGAAAGCGGGTCTGGCGATATCAATGCACTTTGATAACAATAAACTCTGCTTTTAATTTATGCTAATGTGTAGGGCTGTGGTGACAGTAAGAACTAAATTACAGAGTGGCTTTCGAGATGGTAATTATCCCTCCATTTTTCGCTGCTCTGGAAGATGGACACACAATTATGCTCTCTTGCTGTATATTAATACAGATTCTTGACATCTTCAGCAGACCTGGAGCTGTCATCGAGCTTTTTGTCTCCTTTAATTGAAAATTAATGGTTACTGGGTTGCCACGGAAACAGAGGCCACGGACGCCAATGGCGCTCACATCTCACGGTGGGACTGGCGGCATCAGGAGTCCGGAATGACCTTGAAAGTTAAAAGAAAAAAAAAAAAACTTAAAAAAGAAGGGGAGCGAAGGGGAGAGGAAGACAGGAGGGTGGGAGAGTGTATGTCAGAGCTGAGAAAGAGACAGAGAAAGAAGAGAAGGAAAAGAGAGAAAGGAGGAAAGAGGGAGAGAAAAGAAAGTAAAAGAAGAGATTAGAAATCAAAAAGACAAGAGAAAATTCCAAGAGGTTGGGAACATGGGTACTGGAGAGGGGAAAATTAAATTAGTAAGTTTTACTTCTTAGCTTTTGCCTCTTACCTCTTTCACTCCTTTTTTTTTTTTTTTTTTTTTTTTTTTTTTTTTTTGAGACAGAGCCTCAAGCTGTCACCCTGGATAGAGTGCCATGGCATCACAGCTCACAGCAACCTCCAATTCCTGGACTCAAGCGAGTCTCCCACCTCCGCCTCCCAAGTTGCTGGGACAACAGGCGCCCGCCACAACGCCTGGCCATTTTTAGGTTGCAGCTGTCATTGTTGTTTGGCGAGCCCGGGCTGGATTCGAACCCGCCAGCTCAGGTATACGTGGCTGGCGCCTTAGCCCGTTGAGCCACAGGCACCAAGCCGACATTATTACTAATATAGAATTATAGACTCATGAATATCTTGGAGCCAAAACTCAGTTCTGGGTTTTCAAGTGGAATCTTTAAAAAAGAAAGAGAGAGGCTCGGCGCCTGTGGCTCAACGGGCTAAGGCGCCAGCCACGTACACCTGAGCTGGCGGGTTCGAATCCAGCCTGGGCCCGCCAAACAACAATGACAGCTGCAACCTAAAAATGGCCAGGCATTGTGGCGAGTGCCTGTAGTCCCAGCTACTTGGGAGGCAGAGGCAAGAGACTTGCTTGAGTCCAGGAATTGGAGGTTGCTGTGAGCTGTGATGCCATGGCACTCTATCCAGGGTGACAGCTTGAGGCTCTGTCTCAAAAAAAAAAAAAAAAAAAAGTTAAAACTTCTCAAAATATATTCAAAAAATGACAACTTGATTTTTGAAATTAAAAGTATATACTGAGTTTGTAGAAAAATGAATTAAAAATAATGATATCATGCCACGTCATTTTGGCAC
>CAUYRH010091149.1:0-31838 GCA_963574655.1 Perodicticus potto
GTTGTGGCGGGCGCCTGTAGTCCCAGCTACTTGGGAGGCGGAGGCAGGAGACTCGCTTGAGCCCAGGAACTGGAGGTTGCTGTGAGCTGTGATGCCACAGCACTCTATCCAGGGTGACAGCTTGAGGCTCTGTCTCAAAAAATATAAATAAAATAAATAAATAAATAAATAAATAAATAAATAAATAAATATTTATGCAAGGAATTAAGGAATGCCTGGCATGGAAAATAAAGACTAAACTAGAATGTAGAAGATATAATTATTTACAAAGGCAAGGAACAATTTAAAATGAATCTCAACTTAGTTACCTACGGTATTTTCTTATTTTGGCACCAGGAGAGTAATTTCCTAATACAGAGAAAAGGTAAGGCAGGATCCATACCTCCGTCTTTACTAATTCTTACATACCAGTTACAGCTCAACTTGGTCATGGACCTCAGGCTCTGCCTAGAAAACAACAGTGCTCAAAAAGCAAGCTGGCTTATGAGCTATATAACTCAACGAGCTTCATTGTTAATTTCCTGATGCTTTGATAACACATTCCCGAGAGGAACATCATTTTCCAATTCAGACAGCATATAAAAAATTCAGATTATCTCACTAGACACCAAGAGTTGCAAAAATAGCGTGAGCAACAGGACTTTGAGCATGCAATCAACTACGTAAAAAAACAAATCAAAAAACTTCTGTGGCTAAAGCCTTTGGCAGCATAGGACCGATTCTCAGAGATTTCAGTGTAACCGAACACCTGAAGTGAAAGGCTGGGATTCAAAAATGCACCTGAAAGTCCTACAAAGAGGAGATAGAAACATGTCGACAGCTAAGCAGAGCAGCATATGCTGACTGGGATCAAACACTTGTCCTTCCCACTTCAAACAGTCAAGGTTTCAGAGTTGTTTGAGTCCTAGGTTAAGTTTCAAGGAAAGTTCTGGCCGGACGACTTATATTCAGGTAAACATTCCCCAGACACTGAACATATTTGAGTCTGGGGACAGAAGGGTGACCTGAACATTCTTGACCTCGATGGACAGACAGGGTGACCTGAACATTCTTGACCTCTAATGGTGGCAACACAAATCAGGCTACACTGGCCAATGAAAGGTGCCGGCATGATAAAGGGGAGGAATGCCAGGCGCTCGGGAAGGAGGGCAGGGGAGACCAAAGACTGGAGCAGAAAATGTGCACGGGCTGGAAGAGGGAAAATTAGCACAGGGCTGGGTGGACCTTGAATTTGTAATACATATCTGAAGTCCCAGAGACATTCCACAGCCCCTGACATTCCACAGCAAGCAACAGCAGCATCCCACTGGCGCACAGGGAGGATGCAGCAGCCACGTGATGGCCTTGCTGTGTAGAGGACTGGACACCATGCTTGCAAAGGACAGTTACTGATTCTTATCACATTAAAAGGAAACACCGAGAACAGGACAGTCTCCTGGCAAGCCTAGAGACGTTTCCTGAATTGGGGGCAATCCTCCAAGTCACTCAGTGTTCTGGAATGAGATAAGGTCGGTCCCTCACTAGTAAGCATCTGTTAAACAGTGATGCTTAGAAGTTCTTCATGAGGGTTGTGGGGAAAGAACACGTGAGGAGAGCATGTGGCAATCCTTACACAGGCAGCCCTCATATGTAATTACATGACCTCTCCACACCTGTTGTGTATAAACTTAATAAATAGCCATTGCAGAGGGGGCTCGAGGCTACCCTGCCACTAAGGTTAGCGTGCCTCTTGCAAGCTTGTACTTCAAATCCATGTCACTCCTGGTTCCTTCCTGTGGAGACGGAGACTGGGCCATAGGGGCCCCGACAGCGCTGGACCCCTTCCTCACTAAAAACCACTCAAAGGTTTATGGCAGGGCTGTGTTGGTATAAAGACAGCTCTAATTCAGGCCAGATTCATTATTGTATATTCATGTTTGTGACTATATTTGCTATTTTCCCTTCTTGTTGTAAAAGAAATTAAAACACTTTTTGTGGGCCCCTAAAGGTATCCTGGGAACAGTGCATATGGAGGAGTCAGCCCTGGGGGGAATAGGGGTGGTGTGTACAGCCAAGGCCACAGCGCCAGCTTAAGAACCAGAGGAAGAGTTCCTGGGCAGTGAGGACAGAAAAGCAGAATGGAGGTGAAGGAGGTTCAGAGGCCTGTAATTGGTTGTTTTTGTTTGTTGGTTGGTTTGTTTTGAGACAGTGTCACTCTGTCTCCCTGGGTAGAGTGCTATAGTGTCAGCCTAGCTCACAGCAACCTAACTCCTGGTTCAAGAGATCCTCCTGCTTCAACCTCCCAAGTAGCTGGGACTACAGGCGCCTACCACACCTAGCCAATTTTTCTATTTTTAGCAGAGACGAGGTCTGACTCTTGCTCAGGCTGGTCTTGAATCCCTGAGCTCAAGGGATCCTCCTGCCCCAGCCTCTCAGATTGTTAGGATTACAGGCATGAGCCACGGCTCCCCCTTATAAATTTCAAGGGCAGGAACACAGTGGTGGTGGTGATAGGAGGGAATGAGTCTACAGTGTCTTCCTGGCTTCAGTCAACAGGCAGCAGAGTGCACCAGGCTAGAGAATTTGGTTTTTGTCTCATCGGAGTGGAAAAGAGAAGAAAAACAGTTACCACCTCCTTGATTTATTAGCAAACATCCTATTCAGCCTCTACCGATGTGGGCCCCACGTCACATCAGGAGTTCTTGCAGTCAAGCTTGCAGAGCAAACCATCTGCATTTCATAGCCTTGAGTGATGGGAAATTATTTTGATTTTCAAAACTAGCAGATGGTTAACAGACCTGTACAGAGCTGTCTATGTGACCTGGGGAAAAAAACTATCTGTATTCTCCCCATGCAGATAATCTTCCTGAATCGCTAATGCATTCCTAATACCCAGGGACATCTTTCTGACATGTCTACTGAGGAATATGCCCTAAAAGAAATAACATGCTTAGGTAAGAGGAGTATTAAATTGTGTTGGAAAGATTTAAATTTCACTAAGAAATATAACCAGGGAGTGTTTACATATGGAAACATTTTTTTTAACAAATGTATTTAAATGAACCAAGAGAAGTATATGGCTGTGATGCCCCCCAAATAAAAGACTGCATATGAATTCTGACTTCCTATTTTACTGTTATTCATAGCAGTAATTCATCATTCTAAGTAATTAGAATTATAAGTAATTAGAAAAGAGGTACCTTTTCAGATTTGCTAAAAGATGTTTTACACACATGGCTGTTTCTTAGGAGAAAATGGGTGTACCTAACACCTGCAGTCTGTTACACCCAGGCTGTGGACGGGGCCGTGCCTGCTCGGAACTGGGCCGTGCAGCAGAAGGTGGCAAATGGCAAGCAAGTGAGTGAAACTTCATCTGTACGTACAGATGCTCTCCATCGCTCGCATCGCCGCCTGAGCTCTGCCTCCCGTCAAATCGGAGGCAGCATTACTTTCTTGTAGGAGCTCAACCTGCTGTAAACTGGGAGGGATCTGTGATGCACACTCCTCGTGAGAATCTAATGCCTGAAGATCTAAGGTGGAGCTGAGGTAGTGCTAGTGCTGGGGAGCATCGTCACAGTGTCATTACCAAGAGGTTCAAGTGCACAGAAACCATGATAAACCAACTGCTTGCAGACTCATATCAAAATCACCCCCCCATCCGTGGAAAACTGCCTTCCGTGACACCGGTCCCTGGTGACTAAACGTAGGGGACCAGAGCCTGACACTAACCAGTCATGGCCTAATACAGGCAAATTCCCAAATGTCCCTATGGACTTGCTTTCTTCTATACACATGGCCAATGTTCAGTCAAGAGTTGCCGTGAGATTGTCTTGCCATGTTGTCTGGCTCTGCAGTGGTTCTCCACCAGGGAGAACTTGTTAACTAACCACAGAGATGCTAAGCCACCTTGCCTTTTTTTTGTAGAGACAGAGTCTCACTTCATCACCCTCGGTGGAGTGCCGTGGCGTCACACAGCTCACAGCAACCTCCAACTCCTGGGTTTAGGCGATTCTCCTGCCTCAGCCTCCCGAGTAACTGGGACTATAGTTGTCCGCCACAACACCCGGCTATTTTTCTGTTTTTGCAGTTCGGCCGAGGCCAGGTTCGAACCCGCCACCTTCGGTATGTGGGGCTGGCGCCCTACTCGATGAGCCACAGGCACCGCCCAGCCACCTTGCCTTTTGAGCCCGTAGGTGGTGTCTCCAAGTTCTCAGCAAAATGGATTATCACAACTTGGGTGATACTAGAGGCATCTAGTAAGTAAGAAGCCGGGGATGCTAGTTAACATCCTGACATGCACAGCCAGCCTCCCTCACACACACTCCTCCCCACATAGAGAACAAAGAATTGTTGGGCCCCAAATGTCAATAGTGCCTAGGCTGAAAATTCTGACCTGAGCTTTTTCCTTAGGGGGTAAAGAGTCACTAAGATAGGGCAGCGCCTATGGCTCAAGGACTAGGGCACTGGCCCCATACACCAGGTGTGGTGGGTTCAAGACCAGCCCCGGCCAAAAACTGCAAAAAAAAAAAAAAGAGTCACTAAGATAACACTACTTGGAATAAAATTGGCACTCAAATACTGCCTGAACCAAATAAGATTTCCTCCCAGAATATACACTGGAATAATCCAACTGACATAACATAAAATTATTATGACATAAATCCTACAAAATACAGTTTGCCTGCCACAGATGCAAAAAAAAAAAGAAAAAAAAATAGTAGTTGGGCCATCAAAATTTATTAACATCAAGCAAGATAACCCCCTTCAATTTAAGATCACATAAGACTGGCCCATAAAGTATATAATGATGAAAAACATTTATTGTATTAACTCCTGAAAATCAATCTATAACAGCAATACATTAATTAAAAAGTCTTGAGGGTTAATTACCCAACCTACACTTTTAAAAGGGTAGGGGAGGGTAACTGCTTCTGAGCTAAGGTCACAAGAGAATCATACACTTGTGACCAGGGTTCCAAAATCAAGACAGCTAGAACCTGTTTATCTGTATGTAAAGACTTTCTAATTCCAGCCAATCATTTTGTAATGAACGACTCAGACAAATGGAATGAAGCCTAACCTACTGGAATCTCCCTGAATAATGTATTAACTCTACTGGAATAACAAATACATGCTAATAGTTTACATACATCAAAAGCTCTATGAAAATATATGACTAACAACTTATTTCCAAAATCTTCTGTCTTGTATCTATAACTATGAACAGGGTCTAACCCATCACTGTCTACAATATCAACCTCAGGGTTCTTACAGCTGGTTTGGGGTCCCCATAGGAATTGCCTGAGGATACCTGAGGAAGGTACCTATAAGATCTTTGGAATCAAAGAGGTAAAGGTCAAATTTTGTGTCTAGCATTTACCAGCTCTTTGAGGAAGCCTTTTAACTTAACCTTTGAATTCCTTTACGTCTACAGTGGATACAACACTGTCCTACTTCACAGGTTATTATGAGGATTAAAATTTTAAAATATACATCCTATACATAGTAAGCACTCTATTTTAATAGTTAACCACATTGACTCAGTTTGTATCTAGGAGGAAGAAGGAAAAGAAAAAAACACCTAATTTCCTGAGACATGTGGGGAAACTGAACTAATGAATATCCAGCACTGAAATCTCCACGGGCTGTCCCTAAAAAGATGTCTGCTGTTCATTCAAGAAACCAGAGAGAGGGTTTTTCTGCTCTAAAGAAAATGCTGACTATATAACCAGAGACGACACACTGGGGTAAAGAATGTCTTATGCCACTTGAAATAGACAATCTTTCCTCGTTTATCTACAAGACATCTGCCTGCCAAGTTGTCTCCAAAAGAGACAAACCAGTAACGACATTGCAACCCTCGTGTGTCGTCATTTCCAGCTACAAGCTCAATGTGGCAGATAGGACTCGCCAAGTCTACGTGGTATTTTTAAACCATCTGAGATATTTTAATTCATGCAGTTTAAATGGCAATTTTAGCTCTCTTCAAAATGTCTAAACAGGGTTAAGGAGCAAATTTCAAAACATTAAGAATTTTTTCTTTCTATGCCTATTTAACCACGGTATCAAATTCGTTTTTATGTGGAGCTTCTCTTAAGTAAAAAAATAAATACATAAAAATACAAATTATCACTAGCTCAAACCCCACTAAGTTATTAAACATATCACGAGGTAACACACACTGAAAATGGGCCAGTGACGTTTAAAATTTTTTTAAAGTATGAATATATGCCTCACTCAGTTTCTACATGAGTGTTCTCAAAAGCAGTTTTCAGAAGATGTTAGCAATTATTCCCTTGAAGGGTGCAGAATTCTGTTGTCACATGTATAGGGGAAATGGATACTTCAAGATGGATACTGGAAGCTTTGCAAAATATCCTCTAATAACGAAGTCAGTTTAACATTTTATAAACTAAGGTTTCTCGAATGTGCTTGGCCATGGGACTCTTCCACTGCGGCACTGAAGTAAGCATATTTAGAACAGAATTTGAAAAAAGGTTCTGGGAGATTTAAATGGATGAGGAAGCAAAACTTGACCAGATCACTCTGAGCAAAACAAAATAAACAAAACCAAAAGAAGCCTTAAAAGGAACAAGAGCAGGGAGTGTCCCCAAGCACCCACAGAAGGGGTGACCATGGTAAACATCGTATTTGGCCCCAAGCAAAAGGATTATATGACAGCGCAAGAAAAGAGATGATGAGAATGAGGACATGTTTCCAAAGGCCACAAGTACTTCAGAAGCAAATCATGAGCATTTAGAACATGCAAAAGAAAGGTGGTAACTTTTATAAGGCCCCAATACAAAAAATGCAATACATAAGGTGCACAATTAGAGCCTTCTGTCTTTTAAACTGTACAGGTAAATTGAATCAAGGTTTTTTTTTTTTTAAAGAATAGTTAGATTTTCTTTTCGTGAGATAAATGTGAAATGGGTGATGACAAGAAGGTGTACATATTTAAAATCACACCCCTGGATTCCTAAATCACATTTGAAAAATTCCATAAAGTGATATTCCACAAAGATGAGGGGTGAAGTAAGAACTAAGAACAGAAAAGGCAGAAAGCATGGATATCATAATCTGGACTGAAGTGCACAGCTGAGGAGAGGAAAAAACTAGTGCTTTGGTTTCCAAAATGCAGAGCAGGGATTACTACTGATTTCAAAACAGAGAATACAAATTACTTTTCTGATTTTCCCATTTTCACACAAGAAAGAGAGAAGTGAACCCAACTCCTCAAGCAAATTTTCCTTTCTATAAAGGGAAGCCCTTTAATAAAAGAGTGGTATTATTATGCCTGCTCTGTAGTATAAGGTACCTCACGTATTTGTCCATGGTGATAAATAAAGAGCTACAGGTAAGTGGGGCAGCACCTATGGCTCAGTGGGTAGGGCGCTGGCCCCATATACCGAGGTTGGCCGGTTCAAATCCACCCCTGGCCAAATTGCAACAAAAAAATAGCCGGGTGTTGTGGCGGGCACCTGTAGTCCCACCTACTGGGGAGGCTGAGGCAGGAGAATCACCTAAGCCCAGGAGTTGGAGGTTGCTGTGAGCTGTGTGACACCGAGGGTGATAAAGTGAGACTCTGTCTCTTTAAAAAAAAAAAAAATCTACAGGTAAGTAAAAAGAATCTAATACCCAGGGAACCTCATTATTTCTTAAATAATGTTTTCCTCAATTATCATATTGAAATATATGAACTGTTAATATGTCAACTGTTGAACATCACACAAAAGCCAACTGGTTAACCATCCAGGTAGAAAGGAATGCAGACTGGCCGGGCATGGTGGCTCATGCCTGTAATCCCAGCACTCTGGGAGGCCGAGGTGGGTGGATAGCCTGAACTCAGGAGTTGGAGACCAGCCTGAACAAGAGGGAGACCTCATTTCTAAAATCAGCCAGCAATGTGACTGGCGCTGTAGTCCCAGCTACTCGGGAGGCTGGGGCAAGAGGATCACTTAAGCTAAGAAGCCACGGTACTCTACCAAGGGTGACAAAGTGAGACTCTGTCTTTTTAGAGCACCATTCTACGATGTTTAAGACAGAGCAGAAAGTGTACTGGTTGTTTTTTTTTAAAAAAAAATTGCTATATTTAGGTTCTCCATGTTACGCACACATTTTATTTAGCCAAAAGTTTTTAAAACATCTGTGAAGAAAAACTTCATTTTAAGTTCTTGTTTGTTTAAAGATTGCTAAGATTCTTACCACTTCTCTGCAGGTAGCATTGCATTGATTTTTCAAAGACCAGAAAAGATCAGAAAAGAACAAGACCTCTCTGCATAAGGAGACGTGCTTGACCCTATGACTGCTGCTCACAGCTGAAGACCACACCAACTCACAACGACTGCTGAGTTTTATACCCCAGCTCTGAGAATCAAGCTCCTCTCTACGTTTTATAAAAATAATAAAATCCTCAAGAAAGCTTGTTTTGATATTCATAATATTTGACAAGGCATTCTATAATGTTAAAATACTTAGAAATGACTCAACTGTTTGGCTAAGATTATGCTAAAGGCAAATTCCTGTTTCTAAATGTGTCAGGTCTGGACAGCACAAATATGTGAGCTTCAGCACCCAGAGACTTCTATTTAGCAATTTGTATTTTTAGTAATAGCTTTTCTTTCCTTCCTCCCTCCCTACCCCAGAAAAGAACAAAATAGCAAAAAAAAAAAAAAAAAAAAAATTCTATGAGAACCAAAGAGTTCCCTACTAAGAATCTAAGAATTGTATTCTTTTCCTTTGAATATACTTATTCCTGGGTAATGTAAATTTATGTTATCAGTGAAGTATTGAAAAGGCCCATAAAATAAAACATTTCATTATTTACTCAAGGAGTACCAATGCTTTTTAACAAAATGTCGCCATTTTATAGTTCGCAGTGATGGTATAAACTTTTTTTCTAAAACACAGTTGAGGATAGAGCAACACACTCAGCCAGTCACTCAAAACATTGGTGGGCTTTTCCCACTAACCCAGAACCATGATTCTCAAACTCTTGTTCTAGAACATGGCTTGAGTAATGAAGGGATGCTTCAACAGTAAGGGAAGTTTAGAAAAACATCTATTATACTTAGTGCAATTTAGGCATTGAAGGACAATATTTTATAGCCAAAACGAGCAGCTCGGTAATAACTGAGAAGAATACCTCATCCTAACAAGCGTCTGTGAACCATAAAGTTGAATTTATTGACAAGTGACTTGAACTAGTACCAAATCCAAGTCGTCTGAGAGATCCAACCAATGGCTTTCCTCAGTGAGAGATATGTTATCTCTTATACGGTATGACTAAAACACAGCCACGTCTGGAATCTCGGATCTTCAGACTGATAAACTACGGAACTCAGATTTGACACCCAGTGTATGGAGATGGGTGTCTGTGTATTTCACACCAGAACAGTGATAGTTAATTAAAGTTTTTCCAGCCGGATCTTGTATTCTTAAACAAGGAAAAACGACAAACTCCTCACCTCTTTGAACAGCTCGAAATAAACCTGTCCATGTAATCTTCCATCAAACGTGGTAGAATCTAGCTCTTTCACTAGTTAATAGATTAACCTTATAAATCAAGAGAGTTAAAAAAAAAAAACCTCAATATACAGTTCCTTTGGCATAATCTGTATATTCCCCACATAGTTTATTCTAAGCTAACATCTTTCACCACCACAGTCCGTCTGGTGAAACTGAGAAGCCAGCATTGGGGCATCATTATTGAATGGATTCTCGATTTTATTGGGATTTCCTCAGTTTTTTCTCTAACATCTCCTTCTGTGCCAGAATTCTCCCATTGTAGTTCACTGCCAGATCTTCTTAGGAACCCTCTGAACTGTGACAGTTTCGCAGACTCTCTTTGTTTATGATGACAAGTTTTGAGTCACGTTTTGTAGAATGTTCCTCCATTTGGCTTTGTCTAAAGTTCTGCTCAGGATTATCCTAAGTAAGGAGAAGTCTCAGCTACTTCAAAGGCTGAGAGGGGAGTGAGGGATCACCTGCATTTAAAAATGGTGTTTCAGGCTCATCAGAAGTGACTCAATTTAAGAAGAAATGGTTAAATGGATATTATACATGCATATATGCCATATGATTGAATTCTGATTTCAGCTCGGCTTTATAATTAAATCTGTACCTTGCCCTCATTAGACATTTCAGCAAACTGAAGCTCATAGCTGATTCAAATCAAAATTTTAAAAAAGGAAGGTCTCAATGCACTGAATACAACAGTCGCTCTTTAAGAAATTAATTATAGGCTGGGTGCAGGGGTTCATGCCTGTAACCACTCTGGGAGGGAGAGGCAGGGGGATCCCTTGAGTTCAGGAGTGGGAGACTATCTTGAGTGACAGATAGACCCCGTCTCTATAAAAAGAGAAAAATCAGCTGAGCATTGTGATGGACATCTATAGTTCCAGACCCTCGGGAGGAGGAGTCAGAAAGGAGGCTCCCCTGAGCCCAGAAGTTTAAGGTTGCTACGAACTAGGCTGAAGCCACTGTACCCTAGCCTAAGACAACAGAGTAAGGCTCTGTCTCAAAAAAAAAGAAAAGAAAAGAAATTAAATATAGTTCTCCGCCTACATTTAAAAAAAAAACTCTCCTTCTGAACTATAGAACATTTATAGTTCCATTTTACAGGGTATAATTTCTGCTTTATTATTTAGATATTTGTTTATATTCACAACATATGGTTAGCTCCGAAGTCCTCAATCCTTTGACATAGTACCTTGGCCAAAGAACACATAAATATTTCATTACTTCAACTTAATTTGAAAATTTAAAAAGAGTAAATTGCTGTAGAATTTATTCTATAAGAGTAAATTGCTGTAGAGTTTATTGCGTTTTAAAATCATTTCTAAGGGAGATAATAACAATGGAACCCTCCTTTAGTGCCTACATTAAATTCTAAGCGTTGATCAAACACCCAAAGGTCAAAATGAATCAAAACTTGGCTTTATAAAATATAAGGACATGAATAAATGTATAAGTGGTCCTCCTAGTTCACTGCAGTCCACAATGAAAGTTCACTATTTGTACTTTATTGCTGAAACTCAATGTCAAAGACAAGATAAAGAATCTGATAGTTCCTGAGTAACTGGTAGCCTAAGGAAGAAACCAATTAATATTTCATATGAATTCTTATTAACACGCTTGCCAATATCTTGATTTGGGGACTGGCTTAATGTTTGTGTGATGCTGGATGTAGATTAATTTTGAACATCTTAATTATTCATTACCATTACAAGGGAAACAAAGTATTGAACTACGAATTAGGTGTACAATCTTGCTCCACATCTTTTGACTGTGTTAACTGATTAACTATTATAATAAAGAAAATTTTTCCTTTCTCAATATCTAACCAACTAGAACCAATATAGGAAAATTTTCCTACACCAAAAGAGAGATTTGATAAGTTTGACTGGAAAAATAAATTTCTCTTCCTGGCCCTTATCTGAAATATAACTTATTTATGACATTGATTTCAGACATTACAACATGGCATTTGATCCTTTATAACCCATTGACTTCTCTACTATTGGAATTCCTTTGTAGGAATATCCAGGGATGTTGAAGAAGTATAGCATTTCAAGGAGATACAACATTTTCCTATCTATGATTATTTATATACTTGCTTCAATTTCTAGCCCATATTTTATCCACTTTAACAAGCATCAACCTAACATACACTCTTAAAGAAAATTACTGACAATAATAAATATGAGCCTATCACTATTATTAATATCTGAAATAAAAAAGCCTTGGCTGCAAATCAGCTTTAAATTGCACATGGTTAATTTAATCAAGTTATCAAACAATGTATTTTAAATAGGTAAGTAAGGTCAAAGCCATTTTGTGAAGCAGAATTTTAAACAATTATTCATCCATTCTATTTTATTCTATGGGAATTTTGCATTAGTTAAAACAAAATGTGAATTTTTTTTTTTTTAAGACAGAGTCTCACTTGGTCACCCTTGGTAGAGTGCCATGACATCTTAGCTCACAGCCACCACAAACTCTTGGGTTCAAGTGATCCTCTTGCCTCTGCCTCCCAAGTAGCTGGAACTACAGGCACCCACCACAATGCCTGGCTATTTTTTAGAGGCAGGGTCTCGCCTGGCTCAGGCTGGTCTTGAACCTGTGAGCTGAGGCAATCCACCTGCCTAGGCCTCCCCCTTGGAGGGATTACAGGCATGAGCCACCGTGCCTTGCTGATTTTCTTTTTCAAAACAATTTGCTTTTCAAGTGTACCAGGTCTTCAAGTGTACAATCCCCCATTTCTACCCTTCAGTCCCCTCTCTCTTACTCTAGAACAGTGGTAACAATAATTTCCATGACCATGTTGTAAAATCTATTCTGAATTAAATCAAAATTCAGAATAAGACTATTATATTATAACCCAACATTCCCCAAAAGTTCCCCCCAAACCCACTGTTGACTGTAAGGATATAGGAAGAAATAAATTCAGCGTCTCCTACTATGCCTTTACAACACAGAATGTTTCTAAAACCCCAGATGTGAGAAGAGGGGATTCCCCTCCACACCAAGCAATTCTGCAGATGATTCCCCAGCAGGACAGCTGTGGGTGTCATCTAATTCAACTCAGTTGTGACACCGTAAGTGGAGAAGGTGTTAGATCCACAGGTTGAGGGCTCAGTCCCACAAGACTGCCCATTCACCTAAGATACCAATCCTAATCTCCAGGGGGCAGCTGGTGCTTCTGACCAATTAGCTATCAATCAGGGTTCCCACCACACCCTGCATAGGTTTGACTAATTTGCTAGAGTGGCTCACACAACTCAGGAAACACTTCCTTACATTTGCCCATTTATTATAAAAGATATTACGAAGGACACAGAGGAACAGCCAGACAGAGAAACGCATGGGCCAGGTTTGGAGGAGGGGGAGAGTTGCTATGCTCTCTCCTTCATGCCACCTTCCAGGAACATCTTCAGCTTTCTGGAAGTCCCCAGAAATCAGTCTTTGGGGAGTTCTATGGAAACTGCACTATACATATAGGCATCGTCATTAGTTTATCAACTCAACCTTCAAGCTTCTAATTACAGGACTGCTTTACCAAATCATCTCCTTAGCATACAAAACACTCTTATCACTTCTGAAATTCCATGGATTTTAGGAGGTATATGTCCAAAAATATTATCAGGAAAACTAAATATATCTTCTATAATATTGCATGAACATTTTCTTGGAGTCAAGATTTGTTATTCCTTAAAACCTGAAAGTTTCCAAACATCTAATGTATCCAAACAAGTTTCAAAATAAAATTTTCATCACTCTATATTTGCATTCAAAATCAGGCAGTATTTTTTTTTTTTTTGTAGAGACAGAGTCTCACTTTATTGCCCTCGGTAGAGTGCTGTGGCGTCACACAGCTCACAGCAATCTCCAACTCCTGGGCTTAGGCGATTCTCTTGCCTCAGCCTCCCGATTAGCTAGGACTACAGGAGCCTGCCACAACACCCAGCTATTTTTCTGTTTTGCAGTTTGGCCAAGGCTGGGTTTGAACCTGCCACCTTCCGCATATGGGGCTGGCACCCTACTTGCTGAGCCACAGGCGCCACCCTAAAATCAGGCAGTATTTTAACACTTCATCAAATGTCTCTGTATATGCAATAGTGCCCACTTGACACTTTCAAAAAGAGGCCTGCTGTCACACTGTTCCTTGAGAATAGATAGCAAGATATATTATCCCTTCTTACAATTATGCTCTGTGCATAATCATATAGCAAGCCTAAGACAAAGCCAGGATTAGAACTACTTTCTTAAATGAGAGCTAATCAAGAAGGTGAAGCTGGCTAATGTGATTACCTAGATAGCAGCACCAGACCATCTCACTCAGAAATAAAAGACCTCCCAGCCTATCAGAAACCATACAGACGTTGGAAACTGCCAGATTATGTGCATGACTTCTGTAATTTAAAGACATCGAAATTCACATTAAACATAAAGCATTTAATTTCATACTACTTCCTAACTAGTCATCACAGAACCATAACAAAACAGGTAAAAATAAAGATGCGTTTTCTCCTTGATACAAAATCAATCCAAATCCTTTATATAGACCTCTTTCATTTTAACGGCCCAAATTTTCATTTTCGATTTCCGTAATCATGTATTAGGACAAATGCAAACTGTTTAGAGAAAGCAACACTTTTAACCTTACTAATTTAAACTCATTCCATCAGAGGTTAAATGCACACCTTCGCTGGAAGTATCGGAAGTGCATGAGCCGTATCTGCCTCATTCTCTCTTACTCACCCCAGACTTCCATCTCCCCCACTTTACCACTCCAGGAGTGTTCTGCCCAACTCTCAAAAGAGCGCATCCTACCAGGGACCCCTTGGAAAGAACATCTAAGACTTGTCATTGGGAAACACTTTTGTCACATACACGTCTGGGATCCTCTCATCCTGTTCTTCACTGGCTCTCTGAAAAAACACACACACTCCATGGATAAGAAGCAAACACGGAGCAATCACATATAATTCTTTAAAAATAAATACATGATTTGACGATTCTATTCCACCCTGGAGCCATCTGGCTCTATCCAGTGTCATCTTCTAAATCTGTACTGGCTTATGGAGTCTCTCGGTAAAGTTACTGCAATGTTTTACCCCTAAGAAAAATGGAAATTTGAAGTATAAGACAGGAATCTGACCTCTACAATTCCTCTTCGGCATCTACACCAAACTGATTTATAAATAATTTCAAAAGATGGATTTTTAAAATAATAGTTTATTTACCTTACTCCATTAATCTTGTTTTGTTTTTTTCAGAAATGTAATCATAAAAACATACATTGAGTTATTTCCTTGTATCTGAGCTTTGAGCCACTTATAAAGCAGACATTAGACCCAAAACAAGGGCTGGAAGCTTTCTGAAAAAATTAAAACTGGCTTTTAACCTAAGTTTAAGTCTTGGCCCTGACTTAAGGCAGGCTAATTTATCCCTCTGTCTTCATCTGCCAGATCTGTCAAGAAACTAGAACGACCGGGGCAGCAGTGGCTCATGCCTGTAATCCTAGAGTTTTGGGAGGCTGAGCTGGGAAGACCCTGGAGCCCAGGAGTTGGAGTCAGCAGTGAGCTATGATTGTGTCACTGCACCTCCAGCCTGGGCAACAGTGGGAGGCCCTGGCTCAAAAAGAGGAGGGGGAGAGAGAGACCAGAATGGCCTTCTCCCCACTGAGAATCCACAAACTAGGCTCCAAAGACCACGGGTTTCAACCCAAAGGTTCCTCAGAAATGCCCCCAATATTTGAGGGAGGTTTCATAAAGGAGTAAGTTAAAATTTCAATGGAAATAAATGGAGTTTTGCAATCTATTAAATTCTACCCCATCTATATTTGGCTTGTCATAAAATGGCTTGTCTTTTTTTTTAACCTAAGTGAAAATCCACACATTTTTTGACTACAATGTTATAGTTTCCAGTTGTTTTAAGCACAAAGTCAGTGAGAAGTGAGCTGAGGAAGAACAGCAGGGAGTTACCACAGACCACTGCAAGGTCAAGGGCAGAAACCAAGACAGGAAATAAAGAATATAGGAGCTACAAACTCTGGTTTAGAAACTCCGGAAAGAATTAAAAAGGGGGGAGGGTAAAGGTAATAGTGTTATAAAATTCAAATAAAATAAGTAAGAGCTAAAAAAAAAAAATACTACTAAGCAACAATATAAAAATATTCTGGTCACCCATCCCAGAATTAAAAAAACAGGGGGATCCTATTTCTGTTCCTTATTTAGTGGATCTGAGTCATGGTTGTCTCAATGATTTTACTGAAACAAAATACACATTTGTTACATAAACAAAGGGCTGCCCTAGGAAACTCGTCTTCCACTGCAGTGAGAGTTGTCTGATAGCATCTTCTGTGGTTTTAGTATTTAGGGAGCTCCCGAGGCTCTATATACTCAGCAAAGATTGCCTAAATTATTACCAAAACAGGTACTAATATCCAGAGGCCTTTTTCCTGTCTGTATTGGTCTAATTATAACATTCTGCATGAAATTCTTTTGGAAACCTATGGACAGAAGTATTTACAAATAAAATGATATATAATGCCTGACATTTACTTTAAAATACTTCAGGAGTCTACGGCCATACCACCCTGAACGTGCCTAATCTTGTCTAAAATACTTCAGGAAACAAAACAATGCAGGGGCTGGAACAAGAACCACAATTACGGTCAACTGCTAAAGCTGAATAAAGTGTATGTTTGAAATTTAACTAATAAAAAGGTTTTCAAAAATATTTTTGGAAAGTTAGCATATTATATAAGCTACGTACAAATATTGTACATGTTATAAGGATCAAAACAGAGGACTAAATGTCAGGATTAAAAGTATTTGTAGAATATGATTGTCTCACAACTATTCTGTTGGTGGGTCATTATCAACAGATACAACACAGTATCTGACGGTTCGATATTTATCCATTACAAACACGAAATGGAAGTCTAAGGAACTGAAAAAAGCAAATTGCCATTTGTCCGGAACTGATTCACTATTGGTCAAAGAAAAGGGAAAAGAGGAATTTCTTCAACATTATTACCTTCTTTCTTGGGAAACAATAAGGTGTCTGCAGTTTTGTGCAGATTGGGGAAAACCATTACACCTAGTTTGTATAAATCATATCACTCTGAGCCATTTTAGATGGAGGCTGATCAATACAACTGCCGAAGCTACAAAGAAAAATTAACGTGGGGAAAAAGGTTTATTAATGCACAAAACCAAATAATTGGAGAGAAAAGGAGAGAAGAGTCAAAGATACATCACCTTGAACTTGAGGAAGAATGAACTTCATCATTTGGGCGCACCTTAATCTCGAATATAAGCTCACCATCAAGCTATTGTGAAGAAAAAAACCACTCTTCGTGAAGGACAGAGTCAAAGTCTGGTAACATTTTGTGACTGTATAAATAAATTTACATGACTGTTTCTCAAACTCCAGATAGCACCAGATTCAAAAGGAGTTTTGTTAAATATTACAGATTGTTGAGCCCCCGCTCTCAGCTCCCAATTTGAAAATTATGTGTTTATACAATGGTCAATTCTTGCATATTAACCTGATTTTGAAAGCAATTGCAATTTTTAAAAATTTAATATATATCTGATGAGAAATAGTTTATTAAGAAGAACTTTTAGACAGAGGAAGAGTATCTTACAAAGAGGACTATCCCCACCTTGTTAGAGAATTGCATTGCAGGGATGACCAAATTAAACAGGTATACCAAATACTTTGTACACCGCATCCCTACTTTGGTCGTTAGAAATGAAGTTGTGCCTTACAAAAAGATACTAACGTCTGAGAAAAGAGTGTCGCCTGATCCAAAACAATCCCTCCTTCACGGTACTCACTTACACAGTTGATACACTGAATACTAACAGATGCTCTAATTGGTCCATTCAAATCTGGGGAAGGAGTTGGCTCCAGTCATTTTCAATTACATCAGCAGCTGTGGAATGCCTCTGAGATCAACAAACTGTTACTGCAGTGACCACAACTTGACCCAGCCACAGCTTCCATCCTTGGGAGGGTGAGTCAACAGCGCGTCAGAACTAACCCAACTTCACCAGGCACAGCAAGGCTGTGCTATTTAGGCGCAGATCATACTCCACTGAGCCAACTTCTGAGATAACAACAGACAACCACAGCCTCAGGAACTCTGCCCCCGTACAGTAAATCAATCTCCTTCTGCAGGATTTTCTTAACACAAAGCCCAGTGTTAGGGGTGGGGAAGAGGAACTGCAGGCCCAAATTCCACATCAGGTTGCCCAGTGATTTAATCCCCGCCAAGTCCTTCCTCCACATCAGGCCTCTGATAAAACACTGGGATCAAGAGGACAATTTGAACTTCAACCAAACTCAAAGTCTGCCATATCTATACCAGGATTAGAACTGTTTAGTAATCAATACAGGAAACCTGTATTAGGCAGAAAATAGTTGAATCAATACTTCTTAAAATTCTGACTTAAAATAAAATGGAGTTGTCTATAGCACCTTCTCATGGGGGTTTTGGTGCTGGTGTCAGTTCATAGATTTTCCATTAAACGCAAACCAATTATCTATTGAAAGGATGTCAACAAATACTGCCAAGCACCATAGTGGGTGTTTGAGCTAAAAGTTCTCAAGCTCCTTTCCAACTTTAACACTGCCAAATGCTAAGAAACAATTCATTCAATACAGCATTTTGGAGGAGTAAAGGTAGAGGATTTGGAATTAGATTGTGTAGGCTTAAATTCTAATGCTAGGGATAAGGTTATGATTTAGGGTCCTCAACTGTGAAATGGCATCTTATGGGGTTGGTGGGAGAATTAAATAAGCATGTGAATTGCTCAAGCCTATGCCTGGCACGTAGTAAAAACCCAGATGATGACAGGTGAATCATGGTGCTGCAAATATCAACACAAAGAGTCTGATTAAAACTCTCAGAAATTACATGTCAGATTCTGAGGTTTGTACAAGATGCAAATTAATTCAAATGCTACTTAATATTTTACATCTAATATAAATAACCTGACAATGTATTTTATGATTTCTTGATTTTCTCCTACTTTTTGAGTGAAGCCATATTACAAAAGGTAAGAAAACAACAAAACCAAAGGAGGGGCTTTTCTTAGATTATTTCATTTTTTCTGCCCAATTCTGAAAAACAGATCTGCAAGACAGGGTTGTGGATAATTGAGGTCTTCTACTTTGGGGACCTGAGCTTATGCTAAGAGAAAAGACAAGGGATTAAGAAAATTGCATTTTTCCACTTATAAACACGGGTATGAACATGAACAGAATTGGCTGAAACCTCGGCAAAGATACTATAACCCACTCACAAATGCTGGCTTACAGTGGTGGTAATAATTATTTACTAAGCATATACAGAAAATAAGGTGAGTTTTCAAAATGAAATAATATAAACAGTTGTTACTGCAAGAGTTTTACAAATTAATCATTCAAGAATTCAGAAAGGTAATGAACTGCTTTGCTGGACCAGTGGAAGTTTCTCAATTTGGCTAGGTAGCCAATAATTGGTAGATAACCAATTATACCCAGTTAGGTCTCCTCTGTATGAATGCACAGGAGCCAGGATATGTGTGACAATGCACCAAGAAGGGAGGATAAAAATGGTATCCAGGCAGGGGCACAGTGGTGTGCACCTGTAGCCCTAGCTGCCCAGGAGGCCGAGCCAGGAGGATTGCTTTAGCCAAGGGGTTCAAGTCCAGCCTGGGCAACACAGTGAGAACTCAGCTCTAAATAACTTTAATAAAGTTAAAGTTCATTAAAAACTTTTAATAAAGAAAGAAAGAAAGAAATGGTATCCAAAATTTAGATGTTAGGCTCCAATAACAGAAGTTTTTTAAACTATCTAAGGTGATTATGCTGGTGACTCATGATGACACGTAGTGGAGTACAGGAGGCTTGGTAAATACCCACTGGGACTTCCCTAAACCTGGCACCAATCATCCTGGACAGGCAAAATGTGAAAGTCACCAAGCTGAGCGTGTTGAGGAATCAGAGAAACCTGAAATGCTGCACCAGCGCACAGCCCAAGCCTGACCCTTCCGCAGGCTATGCAAGAATGTTGCTGCTCATTTTGCAGTACTAACACTGCCCAAAGACAGTGTATCTCACGCTCACTTTGATCAAGCCTCACATCCACTGCTCTGCCAGACTATTTTAATACTGTTGGATGCTCCCCTACTCAAAATTAAGATTGTGTAACTTGGCATCACTTAAGAAAAGTAATAAAAAATAAGTCCAACCTGCATTTCAGGAATAGGCAAGGTTGACGTTGAAATGGTCAAAACTAGGTATTTATAGAAAGAAGTCAAAAAAATTTTTGAAATCACTCTAGTGATAGGAAATTGTATTATATCTTTATTTAAGGTCAAAGACCTTAGAGAAATTAGTATTACTTTACTTTCCATGAGCTCCAATTTTTATTTCCAGCATGGTAGAATGGAAATGGATTCTGATAATATTTTGATCCATAAAATAAGTGGTAAAGTCCTTTTATAATGTTTAAAAATGCCTGAAGTTAAAAATATTTAATATTAAAGATTTTAATGTAATAGAAAAACACAAATGTTGAAGACGTCTTCAAAAATAATAAAGTTTTGAAACTCGGCAGGTACTGTCCTTTTTGGCTTTACCATAGAGCTACAGAGAAGTGCCCTGGTTAAGTTTCTCCTTTTATTTTTCCCTAGATTTACTGGGGTATAACTGACAAATAAAAATTGTATATATTCAAGGAGTATATACCATGATGTTTTGTTACATGCACACACTGTGAAATGATCACCACAATCAAGCTAATTAACATAACCGTTCCTTTAAACAGTTACCTTTTTCTGGTGTGTACAGTAATAATACTTAAAATCTACTTTCCTAGCAAATTTCAACTGTACGCTATTGTTAACAACCAGTCACTCATGCTGTACACACGATCTCCAAAACTTAGTCATGTCATAACTTCAAGTTTGTACCGTCTGACCAACATCTCCATCTACCAAAACATGGAGGATTTCCCCATCCGCCAACCTCCAATAACCTCTCTTCCTCTCTAAGAGAGTTTGGCTTTTTTAGATTCCACAAATAAGTGAGATTATGCGGTATTTGCCTTTCTGCGTCTGGCATGTTTCACTCAGCTTAAGGCCGTAAGTATCAGGAATCTGGATTCCAACTTCAGCCTCGCCGTTTACTGATTTTTGAAGCAAATTATGTAGCCTCTCTGAACCTAATTTTGTTCATAATTCACTTTGAGGTAGGATTCATTCTGCCCTTCTTACCCAGCTGTGAGGAATATCAAGTAAATACCTAGATCTTTGTACTACACATATCTTTGTAAACTGAAAAAGTGCTCTACTTTGTCTTGTATGTGGTTTATATTATTATTCTTACAATTTCAATTTAGCGTTTTAATTCAGCATGTTACTGAACAAATATTTTCTATCTTAAGCAATGTGTATTCTGCTACAATCTCCCATATTAGTTATCCAAACATTAGTTACCGGTTTAGGAGAGGCTACATGCAGCCTTAAATTTAAAAGTCAGTTAAAATTTCCATTTGTAAAGAAAATATAATATAATATACAGATAAATGTCTTATCACAGTCTATTCTTTCCACTAGCTTTCTGAGTTAAAATGCAGAAATATATCAAATCTCAGTATAAATTTCAGTGGGAGAGGGAATGGTTCCATTAAACTGTTTATGTCTGCATTCCTGTGAGAATTCCATAGTTAGCATCAGTGTCAACTTCAGATACATTATTACAAGCACCAACACTAGAAACTTTGGATCCAAGGAATTATTTGATATTCAATATGCTGAAAAAAGTAGGGCAAATGGGCCTGAAGTAATAATTTATGCTTCTAACACTTTTTTTTTTTTTTGGTAGAGATAGAGTCTCACTTTATCGCCCTCGGTAAAGTGCCATGGCATCACACAGCTCACAGCAACCTCCAACTCCTGGACTTAGGTGATTCTCTTGCCTCAGCCTCCCGAGTAGCTGGGACTGCAGGCACCCGCCACAACGCCCGACTAGTTTTCTGTTTTGGAGTTTAGCCAAGGCTGGGTTTGAACCCGCCACCTTCGGTATATGGGGCCAGTGCCCTACTCAATGAGCCACAGGTGCCATCCACTTCTAACACTTTTGAAACAAGTTTTGCTATAGGAATTAGTTATCCATGAAAATAAATATATGAAATTCCCTGAAATAACCAAGTTGTATAACACAATAAAACTCACTCCTTCTTTTTTTCAGTTTTTGGCTGGGGCTGGGTTTGAACCCGCCACCTCTGGTATATGGGGCCGGCACCCTACTCCTTTGAGCCACAGGTGCTGCCCACAAAAACTCACTCTTTTCAACTTCATAAAAGTAATGTTCCTTTGAAAAACATTTGGGAGGATTCTAGATTTCACATCAAAATATATATCAGAGAGTTTCGAATGGAATGAGATGGGTTGTCTGCAGAAAGGAGTTTCTGGGGACCCGGGAGTGACCAAACCAGAGAGTCCTATATCAAAGATGTGCCATGAGGAAGCAACCTCTCAAGTGTCTGCTTACAATTGAAGATTCAAATAATACAGAAAGTGATAATACATAAACACTGTATGTACAACTTTCCCTTTCACTCCAACTAACTACAACCAAATTTTGTCAGATTCACTTGAATCGTTCACCAAAGTTCTATTTTCTGCATTATATAATAATTTATATAAATTATGACATAATGTAAGTGATTATGCCTGCTTTCTGAAAAATTCTCTTTTCATCTAAAAGTATATTTTAGATATTTATCTACATCTGTATGATTATTTCTACTTTTAATATACCATAGCATAATATTACACTGTGTGGTACACCATATTTAAACAAAAATCCATGTTTAATCGATATAATAATGCTCTAATAATACCCTCATCTGTGTATACATATACAATATACTGTGGCACTAATTAATTCCTAGAATTACTAACTCAAAGAATATGGACATAAAAGTTGTGAATGACCGCTCTTGAAAAAGTTGTACTAACTGAAGAAAAAATTGCCAACTCTGGCATGACTTTTGAGTCTTTGACAACTGGAGGGTTAAAAATCAAGTTATCTCACTGTTTTAATCTGCATTTCCTTGATTAGACTGTACATTTATTTATTTATTTATTGAGACAGAGTCTCACTATGTCACCCTGGCAGAGTACCATGGGGTCACACGCGCCTCACAGCAACCTCAAACTCTTGGGCTTAAATGATTATCTTGCCTCAGCGTACCACAGCTGGGGACTATAGGTGCCCACCACAATGCTGGGCTATTTTTTTGTTGCAGTTGTCATTGTTGATTAGCTGGTCAGGGCTGGGTTCCAATCTACCAACCTCGGTGTATGTGGCCGGTGCCCTACCCAATATGCTTTGGATGCCAAGCCAAGACTGTACATATCTTCATTGGTCTGTTGGCTATGTGTATTTTTCTCTGAAGACTATAAAATTCTTCCCTTTTTTGTCCATTTCTTTGAGATTGTATTAGACATTCATACTGAAATACTTATGGGTAAAAGAATAAAGACTGGAATTACTTCCCCAGTGGGGGGAGAACAAACTCCAAGACTGGCTGAGAGTTGATCAGTAGTGAGGATTGGGTAATACATTATAAGGACTGAACTCATCATTCTTTCCTATATATGTTTTAATTTTTTCTATAAGTTTTCAAAAATGTTTACTTTTCTTTTAAGATATTCACATTTAGTATTTCTTATTGACTTGTTAGAACTCTTGGTGGAATAAAGAAGTTTGCCTTCTATTACAAGGCAAACTGTTACAAAGCATTGTTTGTTAATGGCTGAATATTACCCAGCTTCTTTCAACAGTCAGATATTCCAACCCCATTTATTGAATATCTTTCTTCCTCGGATGTGAAAAGACACCTTTATCCTGAACAAACTTCCAACATATGTACAAGCTTATTTCTAGCCTTCCATTTTGTGCCACTGATTTATCTATGCATGGGCCATACAGCTTTAATTTCTGTATCTTTACATTTTTCTTTTTTGGAGGGGGGGAGCTATTCTTTTCTTTCCTTCAATTTTATTTTAATTTATTTGTTTGTTTACTTATTTTGAGACAGAGTCTCACTTTGTCACCTTCAGTAGAGTACCATGGTGTCACAGCTCACAGCAACCTCAGTCTCCTGGGTTCACCTGATCCTCCTGCTTCAGCCTCCCAAGTATCTGAGACTACAGGCACCCACAACACCCAGCTATTTTTAGAAATAAGGTCTAGCTCTAGCTCAGGCTGGTCTCGAACTCATGAGCTCAGGCAATCCACACACCTCGGCCTCCCAGAGGGCTAGGATTATAAGCGTGAGCCACTACTCTCATTCTCAAACATCTCTTGACACATCTTGACCTAATAAACACTGCGGCCCCAAGGAAACTTTTTTTTTCTAATGTGGCAGTCAATGTGGTGAAATAAGTGTCTACTATATGATAGAATAGTTGACCACCTCCCTACATGGACCATCTCCTTAAGTGGACCTAATTTTCATCTGCCGGACAGTACATATCAGAACAGTAGGCCTAGTTCCTTATGTTGACCATCTCTGTATTTTGACCAGTTTGTGGCAATCCCTTGGGTGATCAATTTATCAATTTACAGAGTTTCTACTATAAAGGTCCCTCTGTGCATAACTACCTCCTAAAGACAGCATGGCTTGGGTTTTTCTCTTTCACGTTGGTATGTTTTCATGTTTCCAGCCAGGGTCTTATCTGTTGTACTCATGCTCTGGATTCACTGGACAGACTGTTAACACACAATGTTAAAGAATTCTTTTCTTAGTGTAAAAAATATTTATTTAGCTGCTGTGAAAGGTCAGAATGCCAAAACTGACGGGTGTAACATTTGAACACTGCCATTTATATGAGCTTTATTTTTGCGAATAAGCATCTGACTAGAAGTTCAGTAAAGGAGCATGATTTAATCAGTCTGAGGCCAAGCGTTTTAAATATAATACACTAATTTTAGACATAAGTATTTTAGTTTTGCTTTACTGGTCTTTAGCCTCATAGGAGGATACAGCTTCTTAAAAGGAAAAAATACCATTTTAAATGGCTTGATCAATTTATTAGAAATATGTAGTGAAGAGCATCTGTTTTCACATAGCAACTGTTAAATTAATCCCATGAAGTTGGCCTCAAAGCATTTGGATGCAGCTCCGGGATGGGGGTGTAATAAGATCGCATAGGCTAATACCTGACAGGGCCTTACACACGTCCTGTCAGAACAATCCTTCCAGAATCAAAACATAAAAAACTCCTGCAATCTCTTGGATCGATCTTGAAAAATCTAATCCGTCCGTAACCCAGGTTAACTCCCCACCAAAAAGAAAGGAAAAACTCCCCAAACAAAAACAGTCTGTTCCATTTGATTCAGAGTTTGTGAAATAATGAAATTTAGATGTACATGGTGATTTAGAATCTAAAGTCTAGATTGACAGAAATAGAGACAGGAAAAATGCGAATAAAAACACGTGTTGGTAATACTTAGCCAAAGCTGGACAGATTCTACCTGAGGTACAAGCACTACTGACCATTTCCAGAAGCCTCCACAGGTGCCAGAAGCCAAAGTCCCTTCACAAAGATCTCTCAATTACCTCCAGCCCAGGCCCCTTTGATATGTGGTAAACTATCCTTTGCTTTCGAAGGAGTTAGCAGAGATCTGTACAGGCCGCAGCCAGGACTTCTCTGGCTGTCTCCAGCCCTCACTGGTGCTCTCTGTTCCTTGCAGAAACACCAAGAGGAGTGTGGACAGAGAGCATAGCGGCATCCCGGACCCGCACTCTTCAGATTCCTTTGCAAGTGTTTTTCTTCTAGGTTCACTGAGAAAAGGCAGGTCAGGTGGTGAGGGACAAAAGCCGAAGAAGTAGGGCTCATTTCAAACTAACAACTTGTCCACACCCTTCAGTTTATGCAAAATTAAGAGGATGTTATTCTGTTTTCAGGCATCAGAAATGTTGTCAGTGCAAGCTGAGATGCTGCAGCCATCCATGTATTGGATAGCACTGAAATGTGAAACTGAGCAGTGTTGCAGGCAACGGGGCCGCTTCCCTGCCCTCTGCACTTCCAGAGGGATAAAAGGTGGTGACTTGAACATCAAAGACTGCTCTGAGGGGTCCCAGAGAGCTTACCAAAAAGTTAAAAAATGAAAAGCAGAGCCCTTTTTTCTCATTCATCCTGAGCCTAATACTGGCCGGGGTCTGTGCTTTATAACTTCTTAATTCAATTTTTCTCCTAACCAACCCAGACGTACAGACACATTGTAGATGTGGAAATTTAGGTTTAGGGACGTTGAGTCATTTTCCTGCAATCGTATTCCTATTAAGTTGAAAGGTTCTGATTCAGATCCAAAATGTAAGTGACTCTGACATCTACACTCAGGACTCTCTTACTGGGGCTGAGAAACGGGGGAAGGAATGGGACTGGGAGGAAGGAAGGGGTTGAGGAAGGGGGAGAGAAGACACCAAGAAGAGGCATCAGCCCTTAGAACTTTCTGCAGGTCAGAGTGAAGAACAGGCCAGGCAGGAACTTTAGTTCTTCTCAATTATAACTTCTGTTTCTTATCAACCAACTGTATCCCTGGCTGGCTTCCCCAAGGAAGCTACTCGCCTAATCCAAGAGGAAATACTGGCCAAGCTCTACCCCTTGGTCTATTTTGCCACAGACAGAAGAGATAAATGGTTAGAGAATGCTGTTAAGGAGAAGCACTTTCCAACAGGGCGTAGCTCACGGAATGAGCTATAATCGGTACCTGTTAATTATTATCATTTATTGCGATGGCCAAGGAAGCCTCCTCTCAGCAAACTATTTTAACATATGCTAGAAGTACACGTGTTTATTCTGCAACTAATCAATCTCAGACAATTATCACATGATTGACAAGTTTCTAATGCCAACTTTCCTTCCATGGGAATCAAATAACAAAACCAAACCTGAACTAACTATAAAACTATTATTTCTCCCTGTCTTAAATTTTAAAATACAAAGGCAAAGATGAATTGTTACGTATTCTAAGAGTTCTTTTAAATGTTTAGAAGACAGAATTTCATGAAATCCTCTTGACTAAAATGTACATTCTTCTCCAAAAACTGAGTAAATTCAATGTAAAAGACCCTTACCACTGATTTTTATAAATGATTCATGAATGTGAATCATCAGGGGAAAATGACATAGAGGCAGTGGGGAGGGGTGCTGGTGACAGCTCATGGGCTTCCTCAGACTCCCCACAGGCTCTCACCTCACAGCCTTTGCATTTACTGCTCCCTTTAGCTTGAACATTTCCAGTAGTGGGGAAAAACTGTTCCCTCTACCCTCTGAGGTTCAGGACCTGGTCCTGCATATCAAAGTGACAAAAGAAAGATTAATAGGAAAAATACTTCTTTTATTTAAGGTTATTAACTTACAGAGGCAGGTGAGAATGCCACAGAAAGTGAAATCGCAAAGAAGCGGTTACGCTGGAGAACTTATATGCTATTTCAACAAAGAGCAATAAATTATGGAGATGTCACAAGACAAAGGAAATGCGGTCTAGGCTTCTAGGGGCAGTCATGGTGGGAAAGTTCGCTATGTAACGGGGGAAAGTAATAGAAGGGCAGGTTTATCTCAGTAAGGTTTGCTTCTGTAGATGTTAGTGCTATCTGCCTAAAATGAGATCTGGTAGAGGAGAGGGGTAAAGATACCTTCACAAAGGGAAATTTATGGTTGGGCGCCGTGGCTCACGCCTGTAGTCCCACCACTCAGGGAGACAGAGGCAGGTGGACTGCTTGAGCTCAGGAGTTCAAGACTAGCTTGAGCAAAAGCGGGACCCCCATCTCTAAAACTAGCCCGGCGTTGTGGCTGGGCTACCCGGGAGGCTGAAGCAATAGCATTGCTTAAGCCCAAGATTTTGCTGTGAACTGAGATGCCACCATGGCACTCAATCAAGATCCCGACCCACAAATGGATTAATAAATTGTGGTACATGTATACCATGGAATACTATGCAGCCTTAAAGAAAGATGGAGACTTTACCTCTTTTGTGTTTACATGGATGGAGCTGGAACATATTCTTCTTAGCAAAGTATCTCAAGATTGGAAGAAAAAGCATCCAATGTACTCAGCCCTAATATAGAGCTAATTTATAGCTTTCATATGAAGGCTAAAACCCAATTATAGCACAAGAATACAGGGAAAAAGGAAAGGGAGGGCAGTTGGTGGGATCACACCTACGGTGCATCTTGGTAGGGTACTGGTGAAACTTATTAAATGTAGAGTATCAATGTCTTTATATAGTGATTAAGAAAATGCTATGAGGCCTATCTCTCACAGTACGATCAAAATGTTTCTGATTGTATATGAAGCACATTCTGCCCTATGATTGCACCAATGTACACAATTATGATTTAATAAAATTATTAAGAAAAAAATTTACAAAGAAAAAAAAAAAAAGAAAGGATCATGGAAGTGTTTCGTACATATACATCCCTAGATCCAGAGGCAGCGGCAAACAAGGATGCTGTTATAATGGCTTTTTTTTAACCAGTCAGCTTCTGATATTAAAAGAAAACTCCAGAAAATAGACAGGTTAGCAGATAAGTCCCTGCAAGACCTACTTGCATTGGCTGAAAAGGTTTACAACAACAGAGAAACCCCAGAGGAAAAACAGACTCGATCCAACGCCAAACAAACAAGACCTTGCCAAAATCCTGCTCACCTCCACAGCTGACTCCCCTGGAGAATGAAAACGGCAGTTTAGAAAATTGGGTCCTGGAGAAGGTAAGGAGCAGCCCAGGGGTGACCAGCTGAAACTGCAAAAGGATCAATGTGCTTACTGCAAAGAAACCGGGCATTGGGTCAGGGAGTGCCCTAAGCAGAAAGATAGTAAACCACCCCTCAAAACTCATGTCTTGAAATTATGAGAGCTAAGTGATTAGAGGGGTCAGGGTTCAGAGCCCCTACCTGTACCCCGGGTAACCATCAAGGTGGAGGGTACTCCAATAGATTTCTTAGTTGACACAGGCGCCCGGCATTCTGTCCTGGTAAAAGATTGAGGCAAATTAGCAACAAAAATGTCTTGGGTACAAGGGGCCACTGGGATGAAACAATATTCATGAACTACCTGAAGAACTGTTGATTTAAGCACAGGCCAGGTAGCTCATGCATTCATGGTAATCCCAGAATGCCCATACCCTTTATTAGGCAGAGACTTGTTAAACAAAATTGGAGCCTAAATTTCCTTCAAACAAGGAAGCCCCCAAGTAACAGACGGTCAGGGCCTCCCTTTTCAAGTCTTGACTATTCAGTTGGAAGATGAGTATAAACTGCACCTACTACCACCACAGGCCCCCCCGTATATTTCTGGCACCTCTGCTTGGCTTTGCTCCCACCCATTCGCATTGGCAGAAACAGGAGGAATGGGACTAGTGGCTCATCGAACCCAAGTCATAGTAGAACTCAAGCCCGGAGCAGAACCCAAACTGGTAAAACAGTACCCTATGACCTCAGAGGCAAAAAAGGGAATCCTTCCACACATCAGACACCTCCTCAAGGAAGGGATTTTAACCCCCTGCCAATCAGCATGGAACACCACCTTGTTACCTGTCAAAAAGCCTCTCATGAATGACTATTGTCTGGTGCAGGACTTAGGAGAAGTCAATAAGCGGGTAATGGACATACACCCAACTATGCCTAACCCATACATGCTCCTGAGTTCTCTAGCCCCCTCCCAGGCGTGGTATACAGTACTGGACCTGAAATAAGCATTATTCAGCCTGACGTTGGCACCACAGTGCCAAGCCATGTTCACCTTCGAATGGAGCGACCCTGAGAGAGGCCTCAGCAGGCAGCTGACCTGGACTCACTTGCCGCAGGGGTTCAAAAATTCCCCAACCATTTTTGATGAGGCCTTGCAAGAAGACCTGGGTGAGTACTGCAGACAGCATCCTAATTTAACTCTCCTTCAGTACGTAGATGACATCCTGATAGCAGCCAATAGCGAACTAAGCTGCAGACAGGGAACGCAGGACCTGCTCACCACCCTGGGAAACCTCGGGTACCAGGCTTCAGCAAAAAAGGCCCAAATCTGTCAACAGACTGTAAGTTATCTGGGGTACATCCTAAAAGACAGACAGAGGTGGTTGTCAGAAGCAAGGAAAGAAACTGTACTAAAGATTTCCACTCCCACCTCACAGAGAAGTCATAGAACTCCTAGAGTCAGCTGGGCTCTGCTGACTGTGGATCCCTAGGTTCACAGAAATTGCTAAGCTCCTCTATGAAGTCACTAAGGAGGGGGAAGTCCTTCCACTGAGCAGAAGACAGGGAGCAGGCGTTCCAGAAGCTGAAAACCGCTCTGTTATCATCCCTTTTGCTAGGCCTCCCTGATATCACAAAACCCTTCCATCCCTACGTAGATGAGCATAAAGGGGTAGCCAAGGGTGTGCTAACCCAGACCCTGGGACCATGGAACAGACTGGTGGCATACCTATCCAAGAAAATGGACCCAGTAGCAGTAGGTTGGCCACCATGTCTGCTTATTATAGCCGCCACTGCCTTGTTGGTCAAGGACACAGACGAACTCACCCTGGGACCGGAACTATTAATAACAACCCCTTACGCTATAGAAGGGGTCTTAAAATAGCCCCCAGACCAGTGTATGAGCAATGCTTGGCTAACCAATTACCAAGGATTGTTGCTGAACCCACTGTGAATCCAGTTCTTGCCCAGCACCACCCTCAAACCTGCTACGCTGTTGCCTAACCCGGAGACAGAGGCACCCCTCCATGTATGCACAGAAATCTTAGCTCAAGTCCACTGTATCCCACAGGACTTGACAGACAGGCCATTACCATATGCAGAAGAAACCTGGTTCATGATGGCAGCAGCTTCATAAAAGGAGGACTCAGATATGCAAGGGCCACAGTAGTCTTGGGATCAGAAACCCTCTGGGCAGAACTCCTCCCCACCGGGACTTCATCCCAAAAGGCAGTACATACAGCTCTTACTAAGGCCTTAACCCTAGGCAAAGACAAAAGAGTCAACATTTACAATGACAGTCATTATGCCTTTGCTACTGCCCATGTACATGGGGCAATCTACTGAGAGAGGGGCCTATGAATGGCAGAGGGAAAGACCATCAAAAATAAACAAGAGATCATTAATCTCTTGACCACCATCTGGCTACCCAGGAAATTAGCAATCATCCACTGCCCAGGCCACCAGAAACTAACCACTCCAGTAGCCAAAGGGAACCACTGAGCTGACTCAGAAGCCAGAAAAGCCACTCTAGCTGTAAGTGTGGCAATGACTGTCCAGCTACTTGACCCAGGGCCCTCAGTGTTGTCTGACCCACAGTACACTGCTGAGGACCTAAAGTGGATACAGAAAATTCCACAAGCACACATAGTTAAAGGATACTGGAAAACTGCAGTGGGAAAAATCTTTCTCCCCGTGCAATCAGGACTCCAGATGTTGTGGCGCATGCACCAAGCAACCCACATGGGCACTAGAAAAATGAAAGACCTTGTTTGCCACATCAAAATCAAGATTGAGCAAGTTGATTCCAACATTGATCAGATAGTATCCTCTTGTTCTGCCTGCCAACTTACCAACAGCAAATCCAACCCTGCTAACACTGGCTCACGGCAACGAGGCACTAGGCCAGGAGCATATTGGGAAGTGGACTTTACTGAAATCAAACCAGGCAAGTATGGATACAGGTACCTCTTAGTCTTTATAGATACCTTCTCAGGATGGGTCGAAGCCTTCCCGACTTAACATGAAACAGCACAAGTAGTGGCCAAGAAAATTGTAGAAGACATCTTACCCAGGTATGGATTTCCTGTCCTGCTGGGCTCAGACAATGTCCCAGCCTTCATTTCACAAGTAACTCAGAGCGTGGCTACAGTCATAGAGGCAGATTGGAAATTACACTGTGCTTACCAGCCCCAGAGCGTAGGTCAGGTAGAGAGAATGAATAGAACCCTAAAAGAGACCCTAACCAAATTAACCGTGGACACTGGCAGTGACTGGGTGGCCCTCTTTCTTTACGCCCTCTATCAGGTTAGAAATCCCCCTATACCCTAGGGATTACTCCATTTGAGATCATGTTTGGTAGGCCCCTTCCCATTGTCTCCAAGCCATCTATGAAGCAGGTCCAGTGCCAGAACTGTTAGCGACCATCAGGCTTTTTTGCCTAAGATGGCACCGAGACCCACTCCCTTCCTCCTTGGCCTAAGATGGCACCGAGAGCCCTTCTCTTCCTCCTTGGTAGCGCCAAAAAATCGCGCCAAAAGTATCTACCTTTCTCCTGAGCTAAGATTAACCTTTTTAGGAAAAGTTAGAAGT
>CAUYRH010091159.1:0-27047 GCA_963574655.1 Perodicticus potto
GATAGAGTGCTGTGGCATCACAGCTCACAGCAACCTCCAATTCCTGGGCTCAAGCGAGTCTCTTGCCTCCGCCTCCCAAGTAGCTGGGACTGCAGGCGCCCGCCACAACGCCTGGCCATTTTTTGGTTGCAGCCGTCATTGTTGTTCGGCGGGCCTGGGCTGGATTCGAACCCGCCAGCTCAGGTGTACGTGGCCGGCGCCTTAGCCCGCTGAGCCACAGGCGCCGAGCCCATGTAGATGTTTTTGATAGAAAAAAAACAATTGAGTAAACTTTCTTGACATACTAAGCCTCCCAACTAACAATAAGTTCACCTTCTATGCTAAAATGGTCTTTTCACCCCCATTTATTGCATAATTTTTTCGTAGCCCTTAAAAATTATATTCCATAACATGGTAAAACCTGGCAAGGCACTTCAAATTAGTTCTACCGTCCCTTCCCCCTACTTCTTCATTTTGACTCACTCCCTTAATCTCTTCTGTGTCCCCACACTTTAGTTTCTCCTTTTGAGAAATACATGAATTCATTCATGTATTCAGTAAATACTTATTGATCATATGAAGTGCCAGCCCCTGTTTTTTGTGCCAGGGATGCAGCAATAAATGAAACAGAAAGCTCCATGCCCTCGAGGAGCTTATATTATGTTATTTCTTATAAATACTGAACCATCACAGTATGGCTCCATAGGGCACCACTTGGGCTGTATGTAGTCTATGTGATTCTTGCCCTTGAATTGTGCAGTACATAGCTGGCTCAGCTCTAATGCACTGGTCCTGTCTATTGTGTGCACATTGGGGGTTTGTCCAAACTAATTTCCTATAATAAAGTCAGTCAGCTTTCACGTTCCAATAGTAGCCAGAGCACAGTCCACCCCCACAGTGCAAGATTGTGTGAAGAAACCAACCTTTGCGTTTCCTCAACTTACTTGTGTTAGGCAACTCTAAAATTCCCTTGCTGCTACCTCTTTTAACCTTCAGCACTATTAATTTTTTTTTCCCTATGCCTTTGGTAGTTCTCTAAGTTTTTTCTTGTCTGTTTTTCTCTTTCTTTTTTTTTTGTTCATAACATGGCAAAAGGTGGACAGCTTTTCTGGTTTCTTTTCCCTCACAGTGGTCACATTGTGATCATGTTTTTCCTGAGGTGTGCAGTGGTTCTTCCACTGTGATTTGTGGTCAGTAAATGTATTGGTAAAATGTCTGTGTCCTTCATTTTGGCTTGTGTGTGTTGAGACAGGGTCTTACCTGGACTAGAGTGCAGTCACATCATCCAAGACTGCAGCCTCAAACTCCTGGGCTAAAGTGATCCTCCTGCCTCAGCTTCCAAAGCAGCTGGGACTACAAGGATGAGTCACCACACCCAGCTATTTTTTGTTGCAGTTACCACTGCTGTTTTAGCTGACTGGGGCCGGGTTCGAACCCGCCACCCTCAGTATATGGGGCCGGCACCCTACCCGCAGAGCCACAGGTGCCGCCCACCTAGTCTCTGCATTTTGAAGACAAAGTTACATTTCATATATTTATCAGGAGTGCAGATATGAAAAAACAATACCATTAGATTACATTATACCATTGTCTTGCCTTGTGACTCTGCTCAGTCCTCAGTTCTTTAAAGCTCAGGTTTCCCTTGTGATCAAAATATGTACCTGAAACATTTATTAATACTACTTACCCTCCCACCAATTTAGAAACTAACTTTAAATTGTCTAAGAAAGCTATCAAGTCAAAATGCTTCAATAGGATGGGGCATGGTGACTCAGGCCTGTAATCCTAACATCCTAGGAGACCAAGGAGAGTGGATTGCCTGCTTAGGAATTTGAGACTAGCCTGAGCAACATTGAGACCATATCTCTCCAAAAAATGGAAAAACTAGGTGGGCATCATGACCAGCACCTGTAGTTCCAGCTACTCAGGAGGCTCAGGCAAGAGGATCACTTGAGCCCAAGAGTTTAAGATTGCTCTGAGCTATGATGACACCACAGCACTCTACCCAAGGGAACAGAGTAAGACTCTGTCTCAAAAAAAAGAAAAAAGAAGATGCATTATTAGGATGAAATGTGTATTTGCGCATGAAGGGTTAGAAAAATTGAGAAGTGTGTTTACTTGCACATCAGTGAAGTTAAAATCAGATGGAAAGGTTTAGAGATTGTGCAATTAAGGAATGTTTTGTGCCCACAAGTTTCCTGGCTGTGTGTTTCATGTCTATTAATAATTAGGCCCAAGGATATTTGGATTCAAATCTGCTTTGGAAACTAATATTTTCAAATATTGTGTTTCCTCAATCTTTACTGCAATGAACAACAATAATAGGTATCAACTCTACCAATAAGTTTTCTCTGCACGATGGCTTTGTTTGTCCTTTGATTTTTTTTTTCCATTCATGTTTGGCCTTTTAAAACTTCATCTGTGTTGCAAATTACATTGTTTACAATGCAATGAGGAATTTCTACTTCCAATAATTTTTGGAGTCGACAATAGCTAAGATACTAAGATTCCTAATCTGTTAGGTTCACTTCCCTCTTGGCACTTTGATGTCATTCTTTTTAGACTTCACATACGGTTAACTCTCTCAAATCTTTTCCTCTTTCAAGTTGTTCCTATTTTTAATATTTCATAACTGATACCCTAACCCTAGGAAACCTTACATATATCTTCACTGCTTAATTGAAATGGCCAATGTGACCAGTGACTTCTGAAGAGAGATGAAAGTGGACCAAGCATTTGTATATGTATCTCATTTAATTCCTACAACAGTTTCATGGAATTTAGTATTCCTTCCTTAAAGGTGAGGAAACTAAGACCAGAAAAGGTTAAGTAACTTGTTAGTAAGTGGCAAAGACATAGAATTAGATGTGTCTCATTCTGAAGTTCATGTTCTTTCCCCTGTAACACACAATTCTTTGTATTCAACCTGTTGATTTTGTAATCCCCTCCTTGAAATACCACGCTGGCTTCTTTGTGACATTCTTTTCTAACTCTCTGGTTCTTTTGAATCTCCATTGCACTTACTCAGAAACCGCTCACTTGTCCCAGTCTCTCTCCTCCTCATCTAAACTTTTTTTTGAGACAGAGTCTCACTATGTTTGCCCTTGGTAGAGTACCCTGGTGTCACAGCTCACAGCAACCTCAAACTCTTGGGCTTAAGTGATTCTCTTGCCTCAGCCTCCCAAGTAGCTGGGACTATAAGTGCCCACCACAACCCCCAGCTATTTTTTGTTGCAGTTGTCATTATTATTTAGCTGGCCTAGTCTGATTTCAAACCTGCTGGCCTTGATGTATGTGGCTGGCACTGTAACCACTGTGCTATGAGCACCAAGCTTTCATCTAAACTTCTTAAAAGACTGGTATACAATTTCTTTTATATTATCCATTTACTCCCTAACCCATAACCCCTCTGATATCTGGCTTAGCCCCTATCATTGCATTGAAACTGCTCTCCCTAAAGCAGTGTTTTTCAACCTTTTCAATCTCACTGGCACACTTGAACCTAGACTTGAACTTAAACTTCCATGGCATCCTTAAATTATGTTGATAAAAAAAAAAAAGAGTAGAGGAGAAAGAATATATTTATTGTGTTTTGAACTTCTTTCAAAAATGATTTACTTAATCTTTAAATTTTTTTGTGCAGTGCACCTAAGATCCTCTCATGGCACACCTATTGAAAATCACTATCCTAAAGCCATAACTAATTTCTTCATTGTCAATTTCAATGGATATATTTCAGTTCTTATCATTCTTTTTCTACATTTAATACTTATTCCTTTCTTCTTGAAATTATATGTTTGAATTCTGTGTCTTCAAACTCTCATTGCTCTCTTTATACTCTCTGACCATTCCTTGTTATCTCTGACTTATTTTTGAACTCCCTGTTTAAGTAGTGAATTAAAAAAAAAAAAAAGACATGTACAAGTCACCAAGATATACCTGGAGATATCAATAAGAAGATCAAGGAGGCTCGGCATCTGTAGCTCAGTGGCTAGGGCGCCAGCCACATACACCGCAGCTGGCAAGTATGAATCCAGCCTGGGCTTGCCAAACAACAATGACAACTAGAACTTTTTCTTTATTCTTAAATGTTGGTGTTCTCTGAAGCTCTGTCTCGGGCCCTGCTACTTTCTCAAGTACTTTCATACTTACCAAAGTTTCAAATCTACATCTCTACCTTAGATTCTTCAAAATGAGGCTAAAGGAGTAGGAGCTTTTTTGTCTTAGATATGATTAGCATATGTCCAAAATTCCAAATTGTCCAAAACCGAACTCAGCATCTCTTCCCCAGACTTCTACACCAGCAGGTAGTATCACCATTCTTCTAGCCATCCAAGATAGCAGCCTGGGAGTATCAGTGATCTCTCCCTCTCTGTACCTCCATATCATTCATTCACCAAGTCTTGCCAATTTTACCTCCTTATTATTTCCCAGATCTATTCTGTTCTCTCTCACTATCACCATAGCTTTCTCTTCAGATCCTTATTAGCATCTTCTTAAATACCTACCAGAGCTTTCTAACTTTTTATTTCAAGTTTTGTTTATTTCACATCTGTCCTCTTCCACAGATAAAAATGACTGTGTAACTCTCCAGCTTAATAGATTTACAGTTAATGTTTTGACCAGGGAGATAATCTGAGTATACTAAAATATTTGTTTTGATAACTGATGTGAGTTTTTTATCTAATAGTTCCTCTTTGCAACTTTGTCTTTTTACCTTCTTGAAGCTTAAAATGAGATATAATATCTGCTCATTAAGTTAAGCAAATAAAACTCTAAACATAATACACACAACTATTCTAAGTTAACTCATCTTTTTCTATGTATTATATGTGAAGGGTCAGAAATTAAAACATGTTGAACACTCTGTTATAGCTGGATGCTGTGCTTTACAACTCTGTGAAATAAGTAAATTCTCATTTTACAAATGAGGAAACTGAAATACAGTTAAGTCAGTTCCCTGAGATCATAAATACAAGTGACAGATCCAGAATTCAAATGACGCCAAAGTCTCTGATCTTCTCACTGTGTCCATGCTACCTTGCTCTGTGATATGCAGCTGTAATTGCCAAGCCCTCATATCTAGACACCCCCTACACCAGGTAGTTCTCTGGATTTGTTTATACCTGTAGGTTTAGACAGCCTACCAGTGCCAAAAATAGGGGCTTGGGGGATGAATATGAATTGGAAAATGACTAAAAAGCATTGTTGTAGGAAAAGTGGCCCAGGAGAAACTGGACATTGAAAGACCAACCAGGGTCTCAGCACCTGTAGCAAGGGCACCAGCCACATACACCGGGGCTGGCAGTTTCAACTGGGCCAGGGTTTGCCAAACAACAATGGCAACTACAACAACAACAAAAAAAAATAACTGGGCATTGTGGTGGGCGCCTGTAGTCCCAGCTACTTGGGAGGCTGAGGTAAGAAAATAGCTTAAGCCCAAGAGTTTGAGGTTGCTGTGAGTTGTGATGCCATGGTACTCTACCAAGGGCGACATAGTGAGACTCTTGTCCCAAAAGAAAGACAAATCAGGAATCCTAGTGACATCTTGAACTAAAATGATAAGAGTAGAATCTTAAAAAGAGGAAGGGAATGTACTTAAAATCAAGAGATTAAAGTAAAGGACTTTTGGAGAAATATGTCAAGTCTATTTTTATAAAAACTTCTTAATTCTCTTAAAATCTAAACCTTTTAAGGCACATCAAAGCTATATATAAATGTACCATGTTGTCTGTGCTTTCATAGCCTAACAATAGCCTAAGTGAGTAGTGTTGTACCACTTACAGAGCCATTTCACTAATACCTGATTTGATCCTCACACATGCCTGTGGACTAAGTACAGGCACTTCTGATTTACAATGTTCAGTCCCTGAGTTATGGCCGATCCAACTCAGTGTTCTGGACATATAAACAGGTTTCCAAGGTTCCCCACAAGGATAGTTGATAATTAAATTAATAATTTGGGAACTATTATTAGTTTCTTCCTTACATGTGAATAAACCTACATGGTGTAAGTGGTTATTGGCACAGCCTCTTTATGCCTGCAGCTAGTCTCACAGATAGGTAGAGAAGCAGATGATGGAAACATGAGAATATGAAGAGTCAGAAGATCCAGAGCCAAGAAAGTTTATGACAGAAGAACTGGCTGAAGCCTTTTGTCTCATTGAAGTAGGATTTGCTAAGCTTGAGGAGCAAGATCCTAACATTATGTGATTAACAAAGGTTTGTTATGTAATTAATGAGAACATCAGCTACTGCATGGCCATTTTTTTTTCTTTTTTTTGAGACAGAGCCTCAAGCTGTCACCCTGGATAGAGCGCTGTGGCATCACAGCTCACAGCAACCTCCAATTCTTAAGCGAGTCTCTTGCCTCCACCTCCCAAGTAGCTGGGACTACAGGCGCTGGCCACAACGCTGGCCACTTTTTGGTTGCAGCCATCATTGTTGTTTGGCAGGCCTGGGCTGGATTCGAACCCTCCAGCTCAGGTGTACTTGGCTGGCGCCTTATCCCGTTGAGCCACAGGCACCAAGCCTGCATGGCCATTTATGACAAAAATAAGGCCATGCAAACAACCCTTAATACCTTTTTCAAGAAACCAACTTCAATGGTAAGCTCCCCTCCTCCAGCAACAGAATCAAATCCTGATTCTTCAGCCCACTCCATCCTCTCCAGCACCATGTCCATCATCTTCTGATTAATGTTAGCTTACCTTCTTGTCTCAAAAATGCCCCTTCCATTCAAGCCATCAATGGAATGTTTATAATTAGCTGGGCATTGTGGTAGATGGCTGCAGTCCCAGCTACTCAGGAGGCTGAGGCAAGAGGATCACTCGAACTCAGGAGTTTGAGGTTGCTGTGAGCTATGACAGCATGGCACTCTACCCAGGGCAACAGAGTAAGACTCTGTCTCAAAAATAATAATAATAATGCTCCTTCTAGCAATGTTAGCCTTTAATATTCTTTTTGAAATTTCTCTTACCTCCTATCTAAACTTGTCTTTTTTTTTTTGAGACAGAGTCTCATGTCACCCTTGGTAGAGTGCCTTGATATCACAGCTCACAGCAACCTCAAAGTCTTGGGCTTTAGAGATTCTCTTGCCTCAGCCTCCCAAGTAGCTGGGACTACAAGCACCCGCCATAACACCCAGCTATATTTTGGTTGTAGTTGTCATTGTCATTTGGCAGGCCTGGGCTGGATTCGCCAGCTCTGATGTATGTGGCTGGTGCCCTACCTGCTGAGCTACAGGTGCCGAGCTTCCTTTTTTTTTGAGACAGAGTCTCACTCTATCCCCCTGGGTAGAGGGCTATGACATCATAGCTCACAGCAACCTCAAACTCTCGGGCTTGATAATCTTCCTTGCCTTGGTGTCCCAAGTAGCTGGGACTACAGGCGCCCACCACAACGCCTGGCTAGTTTTTCTGTTTTTAGTAGAGACAGGTGTCTTGCTCTTGCTCAGGCTGCTCTTGAACTTCTGAATTTAAGGAATCCATCCTCTTCAGCCTGCCAGAGTGCTAGGATTACTGGCATGAGCCACCACACCCAGCCTCCTATCTAAACTTTTTATATGAGTTTGTTTTATGTTTGTTTGAATTAAAGAGCACAATAGTCTCTGTAACTTTTTACAGGATGGGGCATTATTATTTTTATTATAGTATTACACTATATTATTATTATCATATGTGAACAAGTCATTATGGTATTGTGGTTATTTTATTATTCCTATATATGCACTGTTCATCAAAGATCCAAGTTACATGTAAATCTAACTTAAAGACGTTCTCAGGAATGTATCCCATCTATAACCCAGGGACCATCTGTTGTTATATTTTCTTCATTTTATGTATAAGGAAATTGCCTTAGAAGACTAAGTGGCTTACCTAGAGGTTAACAGATGCTGTACTGAATCTACATTGTATGTTTTTTCCAGAGAAAAGCCTCCTTAAAAACAAAAAAAACTTTTAAAGCAGATCAAGTGGGAGCCCCATTCCTCCTCAGCATTTGAATACCACCTTGGCAGCATATGAGAAAATAAGAGTTGATTTAGGGCCATTTCTGTGGCTCAGTGAGTAGGGTGCCGGCCCCATATACCAAGGTTTGATCCCGGCCCCAGCCAACTGCAACAAAAAATAGCCAGGCGTTGTGGCAGGTGCCTGTAGTCCCACCTACTCGGGAGCCTAAGCACAAGAACTGGAGGTTGCTGTGAGCTGTGACTCTATGGCACTTTACGGAGGGTGACAAAATAAAACTCTGTCTTTTAAAAAAAAAAAGAAAGAAAGAAAATAAGAGTTGATTAGATCAGGTAATCAGCAGGTGAAGAAAAAGAGCAGACTCCTATATAGTCTTCATAAAATTAAATGGCTGATCTACATTTTACAAACCGGATTCTTATGCCCCTTGATACATTACGTGTATATGACATTATTTCCTGGGTATTTCATACATTGCCTGAGCATTATGTGAATGAAGCCATGCCAGTGTCATGCCAATTCGTAAACTGTTATACCCTGTCCAACTAAAGAAAACCAAGGATCTTGTGTTCTGGCCTCCATAGAAAAACTTAGTAAAGTTTTTGAAACAGAAGAAAGTTTTTGAATCAGTTGTACTGATTGGCATTAGAGTTGATGATTCATAAATCATTTCACTGTTGTCAAAGTTGCACCTCAAACAGTTTCCTTGCATTCTGCACTCAGTCTTATTTTAGCATCCTTTGAAAATACTGTGGCTATTACTTCCTGGGTAGTGGTCAACTTTTAAACCATTCTTTTTGTTTGCTTGTTTTAAAATTTACCCAGGTGGGTTTTCTTGGTCTTTGCTTGTTTATTGCCAGCCATAGCTACATGTGTGTATGCATGGACACATGTAGTCAGCTATTTCTAAGGCAACCAGTTGTATTTTGAGACAGCAAATAATTTCAGGGATAGCTTTGCACGTCCTACCTTCTACAGGTATTCCTTTTCATGTTTTATTAGTTATACAAGTGGAGGAGAACCAAAATTTAGTTCAAGTAGGCCAGGCATGGTAGCTCAAGTCTGCAATCCCAGCACATTGGGAAGCCAAGGCAGGAGGATCGCTTGAGTGATTCAGGAGTTCCAGCCTTGGCAACAGAGTGAGACTACCCTGTTGCTTTAAAAAAAATTAATTCAAGTAAACACCTTTGGGACATCATAAAGGGTCAGATTAGATCCCCTCTTTTTTTAATTCTACATATGTCAGAGGTTGTAATAGTTTTCTGGCAATTAAATTGTCCTTAGAATTTAACTTCTTCACATATTGAGTGGAGATGATTTTGATGAAATATTAAAATCCTACTTTGAGGCTGGGGGTGTAATTATGAAATAGGGTAAAGTTCCTTGGAATCTATGTTTTATATTAGAGCTTTTATAATTTAAAAAACATTTCCAAAAATCTTTCATTTTCTTCGTCAAATATATATATGTATATACTTTTTTTTGAGACAGAGCCTCAAGCCCTGGGTAGAGTGCCATGGCATCACAGCTCACAGCAACCTCCAACTGCTGGACTAAAGCAAGTCTCCTGTCTCCACCCCTCAAGTAGCTGGGACTAAAGGAGCCCGCCACAACGCCTGGCTATTTTTTTTGGTTGCAGCCATCCTTGTTTGGCGGACCGGGCTGGATTTGAACCCGCCAGCTCAGGTGTATGTGGCTGACGCCTTAGCCACTTGAGCCAAAGGCGCCGAGCCTTCTTCAAATATATTGACCAGTATGATTGTGCTATTAATATAGACATAGTTACTTTAGATGTAGTATGTGCAGCCTAACATGTATTTCATTTGTTTGGTTTGGGGTGTTTTTTTTTTTTTTTTTTTTTGAGACAGAGTCTCACTGTGTTGCCCTCGGGAAAGTGCTATCACGTCACAGCTCACAGCAACCTCAAACTCTTGGACTTAAGTGATTCTCTTGTTTCAGCCTCCCAAGTAGCTGGGACTATAGGCGCCTGCCACAATGCCCAGTTATTTTTTGTTGCACTTGTCATTGTTGTTTAGCTGGCCCCGGCTGGGTTTGAACCCTCCGCCCTCGGTGTATGTGGCTGACGCTGTAACCACTATGCTGTGGGGTGCCAAGCCTTTGGTACTGTTTTTTTGATATTTGTCACTATGAAGGTATTTCATACTGAATTTTACAAAAAGAAGAACTTTGATCTCCCATGTCCAATCCATCCTTTTTGTTAAATCCTCACTCAGAGGAATCTTTAGGAAATGATTGGCATCAAAGAGATCTAGATGAAAATCCTGGCTCTGTCACTTACTTGCTAGAATTGCCTTGGGCAAATTTGTGCTATGCTGTGACATTTCAAAGTCAGTAAGCTAAAACCAAATTTTTTCTTAAATTTTAACATATTTTACTTAATACAATGATATCTGTATTATAATTTCCAATCAATAAATTGTAAATGAGGGCAGCGCCTGTGGCTCAAAGGGGTAGGGCACTGGCCCCATATGCCGGAGGTGGTAGGTTCAAACCCAGCCCCAGCCAAAAACTGCAGAAAAAATAAAAAATAAATTGTAAATGAGATGCTTTTCTGTACTATCTTCAAAATCCAGTTTTATATTTGATACTGACAGCACAGCTCATCTTGTGCTTCTCAAGTACTCAATAGCTATTTGTAGTTAATGGCTACCGTATTGGTCTAAACCCTCATTACTTCCCCCAAAACAGAGTCCTGATCAAAATATTCCTCAATATCTCAAAATCTGGCTGGGCGAGGTGGCTCACGCCTATAGTCCTAGCACTTTGGGAGGCCGAGGGAGGTGGATTACCCGAACTCAGAAGTTCAAGACCAGCCTGAGCCAGAGCAAGGCAGCCTCATGTCTAAAAATAGCCGGGCATTGTGGTGGGTGCCTGTAATCCCAGCTACTCGGAAGGCTGAGGCAAGAGAATCACTTGAGCCCAAAAGTTTGCATTGCTGTGAACTGTGGTGCCATGGCACTCTACCAAGGGTGACAAAGTGAAACTCTGTCTCAAAAAAAAAAAAAAAAGAAACTCAAAATCTTTAATCAGCCAGATGAAAAAGTCAAGCTTATGATTCCAGCACTTTGGGAGGCAGAAGTGGCCGGGAGTTCGAGACCAGCCTAGGCAACATAGTGGGACCCTATTTCTGCCAAAAAATTTTTTAATACCTGGGTATGATGGCACACACCTGTAGTAGTTGGGCGTCTGAGATATGATGATGCCACTGCATTTCAGCCTGGGTGACAGAGCAAGACCGTGTTTCTGACTTTTGATTCTTCTGAACATGCTTGCTTGCCTAGCTAGTTGTTGAATTTGGTATTTGTGTGAAGGGACAATCAGTGAAGGTTTCTGTTCTGCCATTTTGCTTCTCTAAAACCAAAAGTTTTATCTTCTCCTTTCTCCTTCCTCAGACCTGTTCTTCTTTCTGTATCTTCTATTTGGTTTGCTGGTACCACCCTCCATCCCTTACCCAAGCCAGCAATCACAGTGATTTCTACTTCTTTATTCTCCACATTGACCAAGCCAACAAATTCTGCTGATATTTCCTCCTACGCTAATCCCTTGGGCCCTGCACTGTCCAGTATGTAGGTACTAGCCAGTGTGCCACTGATTTGTGGCTAACCCAATTGAGATGTATTGTAAGAGTGAAGTACCCATGGCCTTCTGTATACGTGGGTTCTGTGTCCATGGATTTTATATCTGTGGATTAGCCAAGCACAGTTTGGAAATTCAGAAAAATAAATGTGTGTATTAAACAGTACAGACTTTTTTTCTTGTTATTATTCCCTAAATAGTATGGTACAACAGCTATTTACATAGTATTTATGTTATGGGAAGTATTATAAGTAATCTAGAAAAGTACATGGGATAGGTTATTTGCAAATACTATGCCACTTTATACCAGGGGCTTGAGCATCTGCAGATTTTTCTATCCAAAGGAGTCCTGGGGCTGGGTATGGTGGCTCATGCCTGTAATGCCAGCACTCTGGGAGGCCGAATTGGGTGGCTTGCTTGAGCTCATGCGTTCGAGATCAGCCTGAGCAAGAGTGAGACCCCATCTCTACTAAAAAGAGCAAGATTGAGACCCCCATCTCTACTAAAAAGGAAAAACTGAGGCAAAAGGATCTCTTGAGCCCAAGAGTTTGAGGTTAACGTGAGCTATGACACCATGGCACTCTAGCAAGGGTGACAAAGCGACACTCTTGTCTCAAAAAAAAAAAAAAAAAGAGTCCTAGAACCAATTTTCTGTAGACACCAAAGGATGACCATACACACTAGATTTTGAAAATAGCATAAAAGAAGAAAATGCAGTGTCTCAATAATTTCTATATTAATTTCATGTTGAGATATGTTTGATGCACTCAGTTAATCAAAATATGTTTCCCTTGTTTTTTCTTTTTGTTTTTTTAGTATAGCTACAAAATTTATAGTTATACTTGTGACTTGCATTATGCTTCTCTCAGACTGCTTTACTCTAGTATATTTTGTTCTATCTTAGACCTTTTTCAGCTCTCGTTGCTGAAGTGTAATAATTGGCCTCTGTGCATTCTAAACCTCAGGGTGCTTAGGGTGCTCTTTCTTTTTTCCTTTTTCTTTTTTTTTTTGAGACAGAGTCTCACTTTCTAACCCTTGGTAGAGCTCCATGGCACATAGCTCACAGCAACCTCAAACTCTTGGGCTCAACCTCAAACTCTTGCCTCGGCTTCCTGAGCAGCTAGGACTACAGGCTCCCGCCAAAACGCCCTGCTAAGGGTGCTCTTTCTTTCTTTCTTTCTTTTTTTTTTTTTTGAGACAGAGCCTCAAGCTGTCACCCTGAATAGAATGCTGTGGCATCACAGCTCACGGCAACCTCCAACTCCTGGGCTCAAGCGAGTCTCCTGCCTCCGCCTCCGGTTGCAGCCGTCGTTGTTTGGTGGGCCCAGGCTGGATTCGAACCCGCCAGCTCAGGTGTACGTGGCTGGCGCCTTAGCCCGTTGAGCCATAGGCGCCAAGCCAGGGTGCTCTTTCTTAACAGGACATCTGAAAACGTGACGTCCCTGTTACTACCACCCTTCAAAGGCAGATGCCAAAAGTCCTATGTGCCTTATTTGAGATTCTCAATTATTTGACTCCTGACTATTTCTTGGCCTTGTCTCTTATCTCTCTTGACTCTTCCTTCCTCCCACCTTGCACACTCCACTGATCATAAGATTTCTGTTTTTCCCTCAACTTACCATGTTTGTTGTTTCACTCATCTGTACCTATGTATTTGCTGATTCTTAATTGAGACAATATCTCACTCCATCACCTAGCTGATGTGCAATAACTCGATCACAGCTTACTGCAGCCTCAAACACGTGGGCTCAAATGGTCCTCCTGCATCAGCCTCCCAGGCAGGTAGGACTACAGGGAGATACTACCACACCCAGCTAATTTTTAAATATTTTTGTGGAGACAAGGTCTTGCTATATTGCCCATGCTCGTCTTGAACTCCTGGCCTCAAGGGATCCACCAAAGCCTCCCAAAATGCTAGGATTACAGGTATAAGCCACTGTGTCCAGCACATTTGTTAATTCTTTAATCTAAAATATTCTCCCTTTACCCCTCTACCATCTGACTGGGGAATTCCATTTTAGCTTTCAAAGCATTCCATAGGCTCCTCTTTTGTCCAGCCCTTGCAGTGGTTCTACTAATGTCTTTTATTTACTCCCACTGGGCTCTTAACTCCTTGGGGAGAAGGATCATGTCTTTTTTTTTTTTTTTGGGGGGACAGAGCCTCAAGCTATCACCCTGGGTAGAGTGCTGTGGCATCACAGCTTACAGCAACCTCCAACTCCTAGGCTCAAGCAAGTCTCCTGCCTTCGCTTCCCAAGTATCTGGGACTACAGGTGCCCACCACAAAGCCTAGCTATTTTTTTGGTTGCAGCTGTCATTGTTGTTTGGCAGCCCCAGGCTGGATTTGAACCCACCAGCTTAGGTGTATGTGGCTGGTGCCTTAGCCGCTTGAGCCACAGGCGCTGAGCCAAGGATCATGTCTTATTCACCCTTATATTCACCTGTGCTTTCAGTAGTACCAGGAGCAGAGCAGGTACATTCATTTGGGAAATGGGTATGTTATTTATATTATATTAGAATCATATACATTACAGTAATTTTTTTTTTTTAATGTCTGTCTCCCTATTCTGGAGTAACCTCTTTGAAGAAAAGAACTGAATCTTAAGTTCTAAATATCCCAGCACCTCAACTAGCATCTGTCATGTGTGGGCACCAAATAAATATTTGTATTGAATTATTAAATACTCAATTCAATACTCAAACTGAACCTGCCTTGTACGTATCCTACTAATGTTCAGATTAACCTTTAGACATATGTACAGAGGTCTGAGAGTTAGGTTCTCAAACTCGTCCTAGAAAAACTGCTACATACCTCACTGCTTATTATCACTACAGTCCCCTTCAAAGTGCATCCCTTGGGAAGTTATGCACGATGCCAGCACCCAGACCACCCTTCAAAGCAATTTTGGAACTCTTTTTCTTGAATGGCCATCAGAGCTATCCTTATACAAAAGTCTGACTACTAAGTTTGTGAACTGCAACCATGTGCTTTTACATTAGTAGCACTATACAAACTCAATAAGGTTTCACAACCTTGGTTTATCTGTGTCTCACAGCTGTGTTCGTGTGATGTGTGGTGATGTCTTGCTGTGTGGCTTTCATTATAGTTGTTACATGTTTTTGTATGGTATATGACAGCTCCAATGATCATTCCAGAGAAAGAGTTCCAAAATTGCAGTTTGGCCGGGTCCAGGTTTGAACCTGCCACCCTCAGTATATGGGGGCAGAGCCCTACCCACTGAGCCATAGGCGCCGCCCAGGAGTTCCAAAATTGCTTTGAAGTGTGGACTGGATGCTGGTGTCAGTGCATAACTTCCCAGGGGGATTTCTTCAAGGGGGACATGAGTGATATTCAGCAATGATATATGTAGCACGTTTCCTAGGACAAGTTTATGAACTTAATTGTCAGACCTCTTACTCATTCAGAAGGTTACTATCTCAGAAGATCCTTTTTTTTTTTTTTTTTTTTTAGTGACATTCATTTTGTCGCCCTCGGTAGAGTGTTGTGGTGTCACAGCTCACAGCAACCTCCAGCTCTTGGGCTTAGGCGATTCTCTTGCCTCAGCCTCCCGAGTAGCTGGGAGTACAGGTGCCCACCAGAACGCCCGGCTATTTTGTGGTTGCAGTTTGGCCATGGCCAGGTTCAAAGAAAGTGAAAGCTCTTTCACTAGTCCTATTCCCCAGAAGAAACCACTGATAACACACACTTTAGTGTGTGTCTTTCAAGACTGTTTTCAGCCCATACATACACAATTATTTTACACAAAAATGTCATAATTAGTCATAATTTTTCTAAAATTTGCATTTTTCTTAATAAAAGAGGAAAAGGAACTCTTATTCCAAAGGTTGGAGAGTATGACCCTGAGGAAAGTGCAAAATGTCTTTGGAATCTTACTTGTTTTATCTTAAAGTTAGTGCAGATTTTGCATTGAAAGACACCATAGCATGTCTATGTTTGTTTTCATTTTCAAAAGAAGGAAAAAATAAAACCTAAAGTAAAATTACATTCCAGAAAAATATGCCTTGTTTATTCTAAGGCTTTAAAAGTTCCTGGAGGCTTGGTGCCTGTAGTACGGTGTTTAGAGTGCTAGCCACACGCACTGGGGCTGGCGGGTTCAGCCAGTTATTAGTTCATTAAATTTAATACAGAAACCCTTTATTCTTTTTTTTAACTCCACATTTTGTATATGTGAGTTCACCCTGGAGATTTCTCATAGTTGACTTAAGAAGGATGGAAAAGAAGACATGAATGGAATAACCATAGTTATAGCTATATGAATAGGGACAGGATTAAGAAGGGAATGTTTTGAAAAGAAAGGAGTTAAAATTGAGAGTTATGTAGTGCAAGAAGGTGGGTTTGAAAAAAAAAAAGCAGGTGGGTTTGTGGTTATAATTTCCTAGTTTTGAATCCTAGCTCAGCTATTTACTGGCCTGTGGCTTTGAACTAGTCTCATACCCTTGGTAAGGCTCAGTTTCCCTGCTGTAAAAGCAGAGTAGGAATGGCTGGTAGCCATGCTACCAGATTCATAGGGTATCTAACAAGGATTGAATGGTGTTGTGTATAAAAACATTCAATGTACTTTTGACAGCATTATAATTGCCCAGTCACTCATAGCCAAAAGGGAAACCTCAACTCGTTCTTTTTGGTTTGGGACACTTATTAATCTCTGTGCCTGGAAAAAAAAGGCTTTCAACAGCTCTTCTACCAGCATAGTCCATCTACACGCTTGTCTAGTGTTACAGCCCAAATCCTTTTCTCACACCTCTCCCTCAAATCACATCTGCTTTATTGCTTCCTGTCATTTCCACTTTCTGTGTTCCCATTTCTACCAAGAAAAGCAGAAGTGAGGGAAATGTGGGAGTCTGGGGATTTCTAAAACCTGTTCATAATTTCTCATTGTTATGTTAAACTATAGTTTTATTTTTATGTATACACATACACTATATATAGAATATAGTATTTGCCAGATCTTTCTCTGGGAAACACAAATGATGTCCTCACTAGAGACTTAACACTAACTTTTAAGAGGATAAGAATTATGGTGTTGTACATACATAATATGAAGGTTACATAGTTATGAGTTCATTAAATTTAATACAGAAACTCTTCGTTCTTTTTTTTTTTACTCCACATTTTGCCTGTGGGAAAACTTGGGCTTTTAATTTGCCTCAAGGGCATAAAGTATGTTGCTGAGCCTGAACTGTCGGAATTAAACATAGAGTAGAGTAAATTGACTACTCAAGGGACTGCAACAAACTGTTCAACATACAGCGTTGGTCACATAAGGAACTAGGCCAGCTGTACCGGTACGTACATGTGGTGCATGTCCAGTCCATGAAAATTAGGTCAACTTAAGGAGGTGGTCGGCTATGGGGGTTCTACTTTATTTCGTTGCAATTTCTATACCTTAAAAACAGTGAAATAATGGCAATTTCATGTGATTTTTAAGTAAAATGTATCATGTATAAAGATGACTTTTTTTTTTTTTGGAGACCAAGTCTCACTTTGTTGCCCTTGGTAGAGTACCATGCTATCATAGCTCACAACAACCTTAAGCTATTAGGCTCAAGGGATTCTCTTGCCTCAGCCTCCCAAGTAGCTGGGACTATAGGCGGTCACCACAACGCCTGGCTATTTTTAGAGATGGAGTCTCACTCTTGCTCAGGCTGGTCTCAAACTCCTGAGCTCAGGCAGTCTACCTGCCTTGGCCTCCCACAGAACTAGACCTACAGGCATGAGCCACCATACCGGCCTAAGAAGACTTTAAAAGCAAATGTGTAGTTGAAAGAATAGTATATAAAACCAGCACATTATACCCCATGATTGCATTGATGTACACAGCTATGATTTAATTAAATAAATAAATAAATAAAAAATGTTTACACTAAAAAAAAAGTAACAGAGTTACTTTTTAACAGAGTAACAGTTTCGGTAACAGAGAAACTGTCTACCATGGTCAGGGCATCTGGCAGAGCTGTAGCTTGGGCTAGCTACCTGCCATCATCCAGTAGAGATAAGGTCAAACAAAATGGGCTGCTGCTTTCTGCCTCTCCACTCTCTGTGACTTTCTTCCACTTTCAGGAGTAGATCAAAGCAAACATTTCTCATATTTTCAATAAGATGCAAGTCTTCACTTATCAAGGCAGCATGGCCTGGCACAGCAGAGCGATGGGAACTCCAGACTGTGGTGGAGACAAGCCAAGTACAAGCTCACTCAGGCATTCTATGCTCAGGCTTAAATGATGGTGTGTGCTGGCAGCAGGGATCAAGCTGATGACATGTGTAGCGTGGACATTTCTTGAGTACAACCCACTGTGCACCATATCTGATACACTGTCGTCATTCAGGGGTCTTCCTTCACCACCTTCCTGGGCTTTCCCATTGCCTATCTCCTTACTGTCATCCTCATTCTGGAGTTAGCCTCTGTAATGGAAAATTTGCTAGGAGCTTATCTTTTTTTCTTTTCTGCCACACAGAAAAGAGTTGTCTTTAGCTCCACAGTAAATGCACAAGCCCTAACGAAAGCTGGTCAGGAAAAAGAAGGTTCATGGATACTTTTCATGATATCCACACCACAGATAAGCAAAAAAGTCCTCACAAAATCAGCATGCAGCCCACGGCCACAGGTTAGACACCTAAAGGAAGGATACATGGGACATAAAATTTTTGAGAGTTTCCATGTCAGAAAATGTCTGTATGTTATTATTATTATTGCTTTTTAAAGACCCAGGCTGGAGTACAGTAGTACAATCATAGATCACCGTAGCCTCAAACTCCTGGGCTCAAGCAGTCCTCCCACGCCCACCTCCTGAGTGGCTGGGACTGGAGACATGCACCACCATGCTTGGCTAATATTTTTCTTTTTTATAGAGACAAGGTCTTACCATGTTGCCCAGGCTGGTCTCAAACTCCTGTCCTCAAGCTATCCTCCCAGCTTGGCTTCCCAAAGTGCTACTGTTACAGGCATGAGCCACCATTCATCTTATACATGATAGAATGGCTGCAAATAGATCTTAGGCTAGAAATAATATTCTTTTAGACTTAGGAAGACTGATTTATGTTTCAAAGTGTTATTGTTGAAGTCTATAAAGATATTCTGACACCTCATCTTTGGTAATGATCTGCTTTATTCTCAGAGTTTTCTGTTTATCTCTAGTGTGTGATTTGGTATGGTCTGTTTGCATTCAGTGAGTTGGACTTGCAAGGAACTGTTTCATCCTACAACTTGTATCTTCTCCATGGGGGAGATGTTTGTTGGTTATTTTGTTGATGACTCCTTCCCCTCTGTTTTCCCCTTTTCTCTCTCTCTCTCTCTTTCTCTCTACTTCAAAAGTGAACCTCATCTTCCACTCCAGCAGAAGCAATATGGATTTGAGGGGTCACAGGTATATGAATCTAGGCATATAATGCTTCTATACCAGGTTTCCCCTGTTCTTACTTAAGCCACACTCCTTGCTTCCAATTCTGGAGTCTTTTGAAAATTGAGTTGGTTCTTCATTTTTTTCAGATTTAACTTTGTTGGATCTGCAGAGTCGGTTACCATTTGTCACAACATCTGCATTCTAGTTCCAAAATTATGTTGCTTATGTCTCCCAAGTCTTTTTTGGATTTTTCCATTCCAAAAAGTCTATATTATGAGAGTGGTGCCTGTAGCTTAGTGAGTACGGTGCCCGCCCCATATACCAAGGGGGGCAGGTTCAAACCCGGCCCTGGTCAAACTGCAACAAAAAATAGCTGGGCGTTGTGGTGGGCGCCTCAGGAGGCTGAGACAAGAAAATCACCTACACTCAAGAGCTGGAGGTTGCCGTGAGCTGTGATGCCATGGCACTCTACTGAGGGCGACAAAGTAAGACTCTTGTCTCTAAAAAAAAAAAAAAAGTCTATATTATGAAATCATGTGTTACTTACCAAGAGTGTCATCTGAGAGGTGCAGACGAGCTTGGCCTTGAGAAAGCATCAAGATGCCTTTGGCTAGAAATTTACTATATCCATCCTTGGAAGAGAAAAAGAAAAAAACATAAAAAGGGGCAGTGCCTGTGGCTCAGTGGGGAGGGTGCCAGCCCCGTATACTGAGGGTGGCAGATTCGAACCTGCCCCAGCCAAACTGCAACAAAAAACAGCCGGGTGTTATGGCGGGTGCCTGTAGTCCCAGCTACTTGGGAGGCTGAGGCAAGAGAATTGCCTAAGCCCAGGAGCTGGAGGTTGCTATGAGCTGTGACACTATGGTACTCTACTAGGGTGACAAAGTGAGACACTATCTCTAAATAAATAAATAAATAAAAAGAAACAACTAGTTCAACGTCCAAACTCTTTTTTTTTTTAACCATTAAAACTTCTTATTCTGAAAGAAAGCAATGGGAGGTGTTGAAAACGACTAGTGTTTGGGTGGTGCCTGTGGCTCAGTGAGTAGGGAGCCGGCCCCATATACAAAGGGTGGTGGGTTCAAACTCGGCCTTGGCCAAACTGCAATAGAAAAATAGCCGGGCGTTGTGGCAGGTGCCTGTAGTTCCAGCTACTCGAGAGGCTGAGGCAAGAGAATCGCCTAAGCCCAAGAGCTGGAGGTTGCTGTGAGCTGTGATGCTACAGCACTTAGCGAAGGTGACAAAGTGAGACTCTGTCTCTAAAAAAAAAGAAAAGAAAAGAAAATGACTAGTATTTTATTGCAAAGACTTCAATTGCAGCAATAAATGTCCCTTTTCTAAACCATCACTGCTCCAATAAGACTTTGCCCCCAGAAAGCCAAGGACCGAACAAATGATCTGTGAGGAGACTGGGATGGTGCGTGGGATCCAGCAACAGATGAGACCCTTGGGACTAATCCCCAAGAAGGATGTTAGTTTCTTAGCCTATCAAGTTGAAGTTAAGTTGGGGGGTGATGGTGGGGTGTTTCAGCTTTCAGAGGGGTGAGGTGCTATGTGATACTGTTGCCTCTATCTGTGGAGTATTTGGATTTGACTTAGGGAAGCAATGTCTCCTCTCGGGGTGGGGCTGGGGCAGGTTTCTTGAACTTCAGCTATAGGGCCAGCAATCTCTTATTGCACCTTGGATGGGGAGCAGGTTTGTCGTGAGCCATTTACTATTTTGAAACATGTTGTATCTCTTTGGGAGCCAACATACCAAAGGGAGATTCTGAATTTGCCATTAGCTTTTTCCTGAGAGACTTAAACATGTGCACTCATGCACACACAAAAAACACTAGGCTAACAATAGTCTTTTTCCCTGGTGACCTCTGACTTCCTCTGTATGCCCCCAGAGAAATATTGTGACCATGTTCTCTGGGAAAGATCCCATTTATCCTCCCTTCCCCCCTTTTCCCTCCCACAGGGCCCATACCCCAGTAGGATTCCTGAGCATTCCCAGAGCAGGACATCAGAGAGGCAGGCATGTAGCTTGTATGGCTTGAGCTCAGGAGCTCAGGACCAGCCTGAACAAGAGTTGAGACCATGTCTCTACTAAAAATAGAAAAACTAGGAGCAGCACCTATGGCCCAGTGGGTACAGCACCAACCCGATATACCGAGGATGGCGGGTCTGAACCTGGCCCCCGCCAGCTAAAACAGCAATGACAACTGCAACAAAAAAAAGCCAGGCATTGTGGTGGGCACCTGTAGTCCCAGCTACTTGAGAGGCTGAGGCAAGAGAATTGCTTAAGCCCTAGAGTTTTTCTTGGCTTGCTGTGAGCCGTGACACCATGGCACTCTAGCGAGGGCAACAAAATAAAATTCTGTCTTAAAAAAAAAAAAAAAAACTAGCCTGGTGTTATGGTGGGTGCTTATAGTCCCACCTCCTCAGGAGGCTGAATCAAGAGGATTGCTTAAGCCCAAGAGTTTGAGGTTGCTGTGAGCTATGACGCCATAGCCCTCTACCTAGAGGGACAGAGGGAGCCTTGGTATCAAAAAAACAAACAAAACAGGGATGGCACATATAGCTCAAAGGAGTAGGGCGCCAGCCCCATATGCCAGAGGTGGCAGGTTCAAACCCAGCCCCAGCCAAAATACTGCAAAAAAAACCAAACAAACAAAAAAAGAGGGTAGTTTCTGTGGCTCAGTGAGTAGGGCGCCGGCCCCATATACCGGAGGTGGCGGGTTCAAACCTGGCCCCGGCCAGAAACTGAAAAGAAAAAAAAAAGAAGTCAAAAAAATACTTACCTTTTCCTGACTCACAGGATAAAGGAAACACAGATATGTCACAGAGAAACGAAAAGACCAAAGGATGCATTAAATGTTTGGAGAAAAGTCACGCTATGAGTCAGGAGACAAATCCTCTGTCTTCTAGACAGCTCTGACTCTCAGCTAGCTGGGGAAGTCCATCCAGGCCAACAATTCAATCGTTTTTGTAGAAGGCAAGATGACTGTGTGGGTGCTGATGGCATCAGAGGAGACAGTGGTGCACAGGAAACACATCCCACACTTTACAGGATGTTCCCACAGCAGGAATGGCATTTTTCTTCCTCCATAGAATTGTTTCATTGACTAAGGACAGGATGAGATAATAGAAATCTCCCTAAAATACCAAAGACTGACGAAAGCAGGATATAGGACATGGTAGCTCTCATGTAAACCAATAGGGCCACTTAAGACATCATAATGAAGTCACAGTATTTTACGTATGTGCATTCATCCAGGAGTTTCTGAGAGCTTTATAGAGTGAGCCAGTCATCAAAAGTTTAAATCTTTTATGCACCCAGTGAAAGCTTCTTTCTCCCTCCTCACCCCAGCTTTTGCTTCTTTACTACAACACTCCGTTTCTCATCTTCTTCCAATTCTCCCGTTTTCATCAAGTGCTAATCTATCTCATACGTGATATACAGCTCTTGAACAGTTCCAGCAAGATAATGTTATTAAGCTTCCTTTAAATAACTAGTGATCTCTCTCCCTATCTGCAAATAGCAGCAGCTGTCAAAGGCAGATCTGAGGGGAAGGCAGCCCCATTTGGGCAGCAGGCACATGGCAAAAATATTTAAAACCAGAAGCCTCAAGCCACAATTTTGGTGAGTTTCCTGCACTCTCCTCTTTGGTGGCATTTTCAGAGTTTTACAGAAAAATGATGCGTATAGCAGTCACTTGAGAAATACAGACTCACTATCTCTAGTACAGAGACTGTCTTCCCAAAACTTAGCTCAGTGGGCAGCACCTGTGGCTCAAGGAGTAGGGCGCCGGCCCCATATTCTGGAGGTGGTGGGTTCAAACCTGGCCCTGGCCAAAAACTCCAAAACTTAGCTCAGAAAAAAAGATGAGAAGAAAAAAGACAAGGGAATGGACCTCAGGATTAGCTAATCTGCAGAGGATAGTAGCATCATAAAAACAAGCAGAAAACTTCACTATACTAGTGTAAGCTGTGACTTCCCTGGTCTTCTCCACTGTGAACTTTGTAGAGAGCACACTGCATCAATTACATACATTATGTTTGTGGTGTTCTGAGTCCTAGAACACTGCTTCAATATTCATCAATCCTTGTCTTTGTCCCTGAAGTGGTTTTATGTTCCCTTAGTTTGTGGGAAATAATTGCCAAACTTAATAAATTCACGTGAGGAATACTTAATTTTCTTCCTTTCTCTTGTTTGCCTTTGACTTAACCCATCATATCCTGAAATCCAGCCAGACTCAAATAGGAAAACCCCCACCTAGTACTAGCAATCCCAGTTCAAGCCCCAACTTACCACGAGGTTGTCTTTAGTGAAACAATCACATAAATTGGAACTGGGCCAGGCACAGTGACTCATGCCTATAATCCCAGCACTTTGAGAGGCTGAGGCAGGAGGATCACCTGAGGTCAGGAATTTGAGACCAGACCCCATGCCTAAAAAAAAAAAAATTTAAATTAGCGGGCATGGTGTGGGCACCTGAAGTCCCAGCTATTCTGGAGGCTAAGACAAGAGGATTGCTTGAGCCCAGGAGTTTCAGGATGCAGTGAGCTATGATCGCGTCACTGCACCAAGCGTAGGAGATATAGTAAGACCCTGTCTCTAAGGCAAAAAAGTATAAGATGTATTTCCTGGAATCATGACTATGCAGGCTATTTGTGGTTATTTTAAGAATTTCTCTTCTTTTGTATGGAATTTTAAATATCTCTGCTTATAAATAATTAAAAATATTCTCTTTAATGTTATCTATTTAAAACTAATTTACTGCCCTTTCACAGCTCAGTTTCTGAACTACAGTTATGTGCGTGTATAAAGAGGAGACAGGTGAAAGACTAAATCTCTTTACATCCTGCACAGACTGTACGCTCGCGTGATCTTATCTGAGAAAAATGAAACCTCTCAAAGCTTCGACCCCTCAAGTGCATAATACCTTGCTCCTCAAACACCTAGCTGGTCCCAATTTGCCCTTGTAACAGCTGCTGACCATTTTCAGAGAGAACAATCTCTACTTTAATCTCAAGCTCCCCTTCTACATCGTGAACTTTCCATGGTTCCCCAAGAGCTATTTATATTTACTCACTTCACACATAGAATAATAGCATCAGAAGCTGACACGGGGTGTTAGCCAGGAGTACTGACTCTGACTGACTGCATGGAATGGGGGCTGCCCCTAACTAAGGCCAAGATCAAGCGCTTCCTCACTGTCCTACTACCGATTTGTGAAAGGGAGAGAAGATGAGCAGAGGTGGAGAGGCAGGTTGAGGAAGGACTGTATTTCAGCCCTATAGTGCCTCTTTGGACTATTTTACCAAATTGACCCCTGGCTGTGTCTTAGAAAATATGCCACGAAAGCCAGTGGTTTTGAGAGCCTTCCCCTAAATTAGCCACAGGAACACCTTTCCTTTAGCTTCTTTATTCTCTAAACAAAGAACTTTCCTCATAAATTGTTATGAGAAATAATGGAAAACTACCAAAGATATTTCATCTTTACATACCAAAAAATCGTATGTGACGTCATACTACTTTTTAGTTAATGATTTAACAGATAAATTTTCATCACATTGTTAAGGACAATGGAGGGGAAGGAAGGTGCAAGCACAGATGGGAGGGGACCTTATTCATATTTTACAAAGAAAGAAATCTCAACAAACAAATTAAGAATTTGGAATGCCTAACTCAGATCAGAACCCAAAACCACAGTTCCTATGGTGATAGAAATTTGGGATGGAATCGTTAATTACTAACGAGATAGGAAGAGTAATATGAGGTGACTGGCGTTTCCAACAGATGTTACCATGGAACAAGGAAGCCAGCCATTATCCTCAGTGACCATCTTCCAGTTGCCTTCTCTCATAGTGCAGGCAGGATGCTGAACACTGTAAACTCCCCATTGAGCTGCTGCCTCTGGGCATGGCTGGTCTCTAACCACGCCTGGGCTTCACCCTGTCCAGCTTTGTCTACATGTCTATAGTCAGCTCCCAGGCCCCACTCCAACTTCGTCATCTGCACCATCACCCTCAAGCCTCCTACTACACCTGCTTCAGCATCTCTCTGCCAATGACTTGTCTCCTGTTACACACAAAAAATAGCAAGCGGGTATCAGGAAGAACAGCTTCACATATACACCACACACCCACACACACAGCAACTACACAATCAAACTTCCCCCTTGTTCAAACCCATCCTTATCCTTCTGTCTCAGTGCAGGAGGTGCCCTCTCCACCTGTTCTCTAGGTTCTGTCTTCTCCCGCTTTCTCAGGAACCTTGTTATCCCTGTATTTTCAGCCTCTACTTTGCTATTGGCTTTTCTGAATGTGAATATTCTCAAATCTTTAAAAAGAATGAAGATTCTGGAGGTTGGATTTTGCAGAGGCCACCATACACAGTACCTGAGTTACAGAAATAACTGCTACACAAACAGAGCTGCACTTATAGGACAGAGTCTGGCAGAACAGACTGCAGCCATATATAGGGTTTGGGGAACCAACTGAAATCTCACTCATGCCCCCATGGCATCATCAAAATGACTTCCCTGGGTTGCAAGCCACATTTTGGTCCTTACGTTACATGGTAACTCTGTTCTTAGCCTCTCTCTCCTTCTTGAAATGCTCCTATAGTCTTTCTCTGAGAGACCATGTATCCTGATTTTCCTTTTATCTTTCTGGTCATTCATCAGTCACCATAATAGGCTTTTCCTAGCACTCTATCTTTTAAATAACAGTATTTCTCAGTTTTCATCCTCTACTTTCTTCCCTTCTGAGTCTGTACCTATCCTGTTATAGCCTGTCTGCTCGCTATGGCTCCTGCCATCCATGTTCCCTAATAACTCCCAAGTCGTTATCTGCAGCCCAGAGCCCTCTCCTAAATGTTGGAGCCACATAACTGGACAGCTATCATCCCACAGTATCAAGAGCTCCTCCTCTTGTAGACCCTGTCTAAACAGCATCTAAACAGTTGTCAAAGCTTCCTTGGTTTGTCCCTTTCCTTATCATCCAATCGATGACTAAGTCTGCTCAGTTCTACCTTGCTGACTCCCAGAGGGCTCTCCTCTTTTCATCTTTGCTGCCAATTTCCTCTTTGTCTCTTGCCTAAATTACTACAGAAGCCTCCTAATCGATCTCCCTATTCTAGCCCAGTCTTCTTGAAACCCACAATTTTTTTCTTTTTTCTTTTTTAACATTTTTTTTGTTTGTTTGTTTTGTTTTTGATTTTTTGTTTTTTGCAGTTCGGCCAAGGCCAGGTTTGAACCCACCACCTTCGGTATATGGGGCCGGCGCCCTACTCACTAAGCCACAGGCGCTGTCCCCATTTTTTTTCTTTTTTATAATCCCCACGTACACAGTCCACAATTTTGATCTCTAAAGTGGTAGTCATGTCACTCTCTTGTTTTAAATCTTTTTCCCATTTACTTTCAGGTGGGAAAAGACTTTCCCACCATTTACTTTCTTCCCATTTACTTTCAGGTGGGAAAAGACTTAGCATGGCTTACATGAGCCCCTGGGATAAGATCCCTGCATTCACTTCTTTTTTTTTTTTTTTTTTTTTTTTTTTTTTTGGAGTTTTTGGCTGGGGTCAGATTTGAACCCACCACCTCTGGTATATGGGGCTGGCGCCCTACTCCTTGAGCCAGAGGCGCCACCCCCTGCATTCACTTCTAGCCTTCTTTCTGGAACTCCCATGTCATCTTCCCACACCTCCACTTGGCCACGTTTGACACCTTGCAGTTCTGCAAATCCAGCATATTAATAAAGAACCCCCACCTTCAACTTGCTGCTCCTTGTCCTTGGAAACTCCCATTCTTTGCCTGGATAGTTCATCTGAAAACTCAGCTGAGTTGTCACTTCCTCTGTAGAAATTTCCTTGACAACCCACCTCACCCCAGATTTAAATGTCTGACCTTGGCTTGGTGCCTGTGGCTCAACGGGCTAAGGTACCAGCCACGTACACCTGAGCTGGCAGGTTCGAATCCAGCCCGGGCCTGCCAAACAACGACAGCTGCAACCAAAAACTGGCCGGGCGTTGTGGTGGGCACTTACACTCCCAGCTACTTGGGAGGCAGAGGCAAGAGACTCGCTTGAGCCCAGGAGTTGGAGGTTGCTGTGAGCTGTGATGCCACTGCACTCTATCCAGGGTGACAGCTT
>CAUYRH010091160.1:0-45916 GCA_963574655.1 Perodicticus potto
AGCCTATGGGGAAAGAACATGTAGCGAACATTAAGCACAGGATCCTAGTACGTGGTCCCCCACACCTGTTGTATAATGCTTCAATAAAAGGCCAGCACAGAGGTTGCTTGGGGCTCTCCCTGGAGGTATGGGAAGCCCACCTCTTGCAGACATGTATCTTCAATCTGTGTCTGGGCTGTTTTTAATTGCTTGGGGACAGGGTGCCCACAGCGGGCACCAACAGTCTGGGCCTTTGGAATTTTGGCTTAGGGACATACAAGAGAGAACACAGTTATTATAGAAGCTGTGGGTATGTCTATTGACTTCAGATGTAATTCAAGTATTAACTTAATTTCTGGATATGTAACCTTAGACAAGTCACTTTACCTCTTCAAACTTCACTACTTCACCTGCAAAATGAAATAATAATATTTCTTTTTTCTGTATTGTTGTGAGGATTAAAATAGTATATGTGAAGTATTTTTTGTCCATCAGCACTTAAACTTAGGCTGGAGGTTACAGATAAGAAATGGAGGTATGAAGGAGGAATCTGAAAAGAACGGAACGGGAAGTTAGGAATCACAAAGGAAAAACTTAGTGGGTGAAGAGTGAGGAGTTTGTATTTAATTTCCATTTCCTCTTCACACTGTCTTCAGCTAAGACCTAGCTCTGATCCATCCACACCCTGGGAATAATGGTTTCATCAAATATCATTTGTACAGTCTCATCACCAAGTCCAGTACCTTGGCCTGTGTGGGTCCTCACCTGACCCATCTGTGCAGCACTTGACTCCGTCGCCCCCTTCCTTTTTGGTGTTGTCTCACTGCCCCTCAGTCCATTATCAGCTCCGGCTTCTTCAACTGTCCCTTAAATATTATCACTTATTACTCACATATTTTGGCTTGGCCACTTTTAATTAAATTTTATTTTATTCCATTCTGCTTAACTAACTAAATATTCATTTAACTTATACAGCTCCCAGCAGTATCTGGGATGTCAAGAAGAGTGTGTTCAAAGAAAAATATTAATAAAACTCAGTCTTTGCCCTTAAGACACCTATATTTTAGAGTACTATACAGAAACCCACACATGTTTTTCTTCTAAAGTTCGCTCTTCTCCTCCCGCCCCCTTCTCACTTTGTTCCCCTTCCCTTTTCTATTCCCCTTGTGACCCTATGGCTTATATCAATACTGAATGAAGAGAAATTTCACATATTTCTCTCTAGTCTAAATCTCTGTCCCAAACTCCAGATTACACGTCTCCATGGATATCCCATCACCTTTACAGATTCACTGTGTTCAAATATGATCTCACTATCTCTCCCTCCTAATTGTATTTACTCCTTTTTCAAGCACAGTTAGTAGGCACATGATCCTTCCTCTTACCAAAGTCGGAAATCTTCAGTGTTCTTCCCTCACCCTGGGTCAGTCGAGAATGTATAAAATCTTCCAGCCAGTTTCCCATTTACTTTCTCTCTCATTTCATGAATGACTATCCACCATCAAACCTTCATCATTGCTCACTCGGACAGTTAGAAGAGATAGAACAGCCTCTCATTATTATCTGGGCCTACAATACGATACTGCCTGTTCAGTTTGCACAGAGTATAAGTCTAGTCATGCCCTTATTGTTCAAACATTTCCCCCAACGTCCTTGCTGATAAAATTAAATCTGGGGTCTTTTGCCAGGAGCTAAAATGCTCCATTATTTGGTACTACTGTCCCTTTCCGCACAGCTTTCCCACCTCGACGTGCTCCCTGTCCCAGCAACAAGTGTCCAGGCCTGTCACAGCCAAATGCCCTTTCCTGTGGGCAGTGTCTCACCTTAACTGGAATATCGTTCGCTTACTATAATTAGGTCCTGCATTCATTCTTGGCTCAAATTTCACTTCCACTCTGAGAATCTGCCCTCATTTCTTCACCCAATTAAAGTCATAATTAATGGCTCTTTCTGTCTTTAACCCTAGAGATTTTTTCCTTTCTTTATTTGGGTGTAGGTTGCAATCGGCCACTTATCTGTCATTACTCCTCGTTATGGCTGGTGAAGGCAAAAGCCTTATTTATAGGAGCACAGTAGATGCCGTTCGTTGGAATAATGATTGTAAGAAAGGATTACTGAAGTTATAAAGAATATTTTCAAAAGAACTGCTGAAGAATGTGATATAGGCCCCCTTCTTCCCTTTACTGTCCCCAAGACAGTGTCTTCTACAATCATAGCTTCAAAGAGCAGCTATATGCTGAGGACAATAAAATGTGCCCTGCAACTCAGATCTGAACCATATGGTCCACCTGATACTACACAGGCTCTGCCAATGCAGCCTGCCTAACTATGAACTCATTCTGTTCAACCCTAACCCTACTGTCTCTTATTGAATTTCTCTTTCTTTTTGTGGCACCAACACTCAAACAGTTACCCAAGGGAAAAAGCTGGAGCCATCCCTGATCCTTCTTTCTTTCACCTCTTACATCCTATGTATTTTATCTCTGAGTATCTTGCAGGCAAGTCTCCTCGCACTTTCTCGGGTCAGACTTCTGTTATTTCACACCTAAACTAGTAACCATGCTTCTTTTATTGCATCCATTTCCTCTAAAATCTCCATGGCTGGCAAAATGCTTTATACCAAATGCAAATCTGACTTGCCTATTTCAGATTCTTCAGACCTTATTCACCTAAGAACTGAGCCCAATGTCTTCGACATGTGGTAAAGGAGATCCGTGTCCTTTCCTGTTGACTTTTCTGAGCTCACTTCCTTTTACTCCATGCCTTCCATGTCAAGATTCCGTGACATAAACTGCACATGCTCTTTTCCTCCCTGACCCCTCAAGTCTGGGTATGCCGTTGCATGTTTCTGATAGAGCTTTTCTTCTATCTACTGTATTCCCTTCTCTCCCGTGACCTCTCCATGTGGCTAACATGGGCCTTAAGTCTAGAGCCATTAAATTGACTGCTAAAATGTTCTGCAACTTATTCCATTCTATGGAATTATTATCCTATTCTTCTATTTTGATTGTAATGTTTATTTTTACCCTCCTAAAAAGTAAAACAAAAACCTGATGTTTTAAGAGTGAGAAGAATATCCTAGCTATGTCTGAATCCACAGTGCCTCAATAGGTAGGGGTTGAATAACAGTTTACCAGAGAAGCGAAAGGGGAGGAAAGAAGTGATGAATTCCTCTATGGCAGTGGTCCTCAACCCTTGGGTCACAACCCCTTTGTAACAATGAAAATACATCATGGCATTAGGAAGGTTGAGAACCACTGTTCTATGGTGACATGGTCAGTGGACTTGTTGAGAGAATTACTCTCACCCCAGAACAGAGCTTTCCAAAGATGCAGTTCAGTGACATTATACTGCATTTTGAGAAATCTCATGAGTTTGACCTACTTATTCTAATTTTCCTAATTCAGATTGTTCAGATGACCTGAAATTTTACATTCAAGTTTCTAGTTTGGGCCACTTAGAGCTAAGAACTTCCAGAAATTAGATGAACCATTGCACCTGCTTCAGAGACTTTACTTTCATTTACATTGACCAGACAGGTTCAACTGACATGTAAATAAGATTGATATCTGGATTAGTTGGTTTATTACACTTAAATAAAGTCTAGTTACTCATTTAAAAGTTCTTGTTTCTTAGCTAATAATTCATCTTCATTACTCTCATTAAGAAAATTTCTGTAACTTATATCTTATAAAATGCACCATTACTCTCTTCATATTTTAATATTTTTTTAGAAAGGAAATTATATAACCTCATTAATCACCAGGCTATCTACACTAGAGAAAATTTTAATTGATGAGAAAAATTAAATGCTTAAAGTGAATGCGTTCATAAACATTCAATAGCTGTAGATTCTTTTCGAATATCTAAATGTCAAAAAATAGCTTTGATTTACATAATTAAATTTGCCAAATCATTACCCTATAATGTAATGACTCTTAGTAATATGCATGGGGAATGCAATAACTAAGCTCTTAATATTTTAAAATTAACTACAACACCAGAAACAATTTTCACATAATCAATAGAAAGACATAAATAAAAAATGATTTATTAACACGCCTTTCAGTAGGTAACGGCTTGTGTAGGTCCTGTTTTAAACTATTCAATTAATGTTTTTATATGGTGCAGTAATTATAACAGTGTCCTTGGAAAGAGTTGTGGCTCTCGATGTTGTGTAGCTTGTCCCCGAGTAAGTGAACAGTAGCTTATTTTTATGCACCTAAAGATCAAGAATAAGCTTGATTTCTGATTTCATTCTGGAGAAATCCAAGTGTACAATTGGGACTTGCAGATTTGATCCTAGTCTTTCAATTCCCTGTAGCTGATGCAGTGCTTCTCAAACTATCTGTGAAGACCAGTCAATTTTGTATATAAAAGGACTAATTACTGGCAGATGTTATTTTACTGATATTCAGTAAAATACATTGAAAAGATATTGTTAGAATGTAAAAACAAAATTTAAAAATCCAAAGATTAAACATAAATCCAATTTTTTAACTATTACTGATTCCATAAACATAAAATTACTCTGTCAAAGGCTATAAACCCTTCTTACGTTTATACTCAATTTCTGTATAACAACGTTCTCCAGCCAACACCGGTCTATACACCGTTCTTGAAGAGCACCGAAGCCATACCTAACTCTTTAATTCACCAAGGCAGGCCTGGATGGAAATATTTGATACTCAGTTTTTTAAAGGATCTTTAAAACATAATGACTAGGGGAATTTTTCCTAGCACTATATATTGATAATGTTTCCTTCATCCCCTTCAAATCTTCTAAAGATAATGCATTCCTCTGGCCTAGGTTTTTCCTAGCTCCCATTCATGAAGTTGCTGAATAACCTTAAGTGCTAGGACTGCTGTTTATTCATTTATTTATTTAGCCTCCTTAATGGCAAAGCAATTAATCCCATCATGTTCTTGTTTCCTTAGCCAATTCTTTAAAGGAATAATTCTCTAAATTTTCTTAGACTTGCATTAACATCTAAGTATTAGGCTTTCTCTTAAAATAACAATTAGAATCTGCTGTAGGATGTATCTCTCTTGGACAGGCATTATGTGTTAAAGCCGAATATCACTACACAAAGGGAATGGCAGAAAGAGAAGGTACAGGAAAAGAATAAAGACACCCCAAAAAGACTAATAGGAAGAAGGCAGTCAAGTGCTCATTAGCTGAAAGAAACCACAGTACCAATTCTCATTGGCTAACAATATACAAAACAATATCTTGCCCTAACCCATATGTAGATGGATAAGTTTATATGCTGAGCTGTGTAATGCAGTTGTGTGCTCCATACATTGTAGAGGAATAATATGTGTATAATTGTATAATACATGTATGTACAATGTACACATGTGTATGTGTAAAAATATGCACCCACATTTTTCACACCCATTTCTCATCTCCACTCTATCCTTGGAAAATATATCAGAAAAAACATTATATAATAAATTAGCATGACATGGATTAATCTGATATATTTATTTCAAACCTACATTATTTCTCTGAGCCCCAGAGCTGAATGTTCAAGTGCAAGTCTATACTTTATACCCCCCCTTAGATATTTCTACTGGATCAGAAATATCAGTGTGTTCAAAATTGAACTCCTAACTGGCTCCTCAAACCCAGTTGTTTTTAATGTATCTCATGTCAGAATGCCTCATTCTAGGAATTTGGAAATTCATGAAATCATTGTATTTTTCTTTATGAGAGCACAGTAACTATTCATTAAAAAGATTAATTAAATAAAATAACTTAGCTATTGAACTGAACATTATTCAATTTTTACAAGAATGAGACTAGGTTTCCATCTTTCTAAAATGGAAAAATTTGAATCACGACACATTGTTAAATTTTAAAAAGGCAAGTTTCAACATAATAGGTGAAGGGAGATCTAACTTTATACAAGAATGATAATACAATAACTTGTTATTATATATGCAGAGAAAGACATCTGCAAGGGCACAGGCAAAACAAATGTTCATACTCGCTTTGTTTGGGTACTGCAAATACATGCAATGTTCACTTTTTAAAGAAATATAATGTATACCTTTTTAACGTTTTTAGTATTATATTTTAAATATGAAAAAGAGAGAGAGGGATAGTTTTTTAAAAGGCAAAGAAAGACTTAGAGAAGTGCCCAGCTGAATAGCACTACAAAGATGAGGATTCTAAGATAGGAAACCTAAAAAGAAGAAAAAGGAAAACCAAGCTAGGAAGTGCTTAGGAAGATTTTTAGCATTTGAATTGTGGTTTTCCCAAAGGGAAACTTAAAGATGAAGCCTTGCAAATCCAGTAATGCTAACTTTTGATTTTGCATAGAATGGGAGTCAAGTGGTTGGTTAAGATGGTGAAGAAAGGAGTTTATGATAATCCTTCTTCACTAAAGACTTCACTAATTCTTTAATACCCTCAGGCAAAAGAGCAGCAACTCCAAATTCAAGCCTCAAGGCTCCAAAATGCCTCAGTGGTCTAAAGTTAGACTTTTGGTCAATAGCTTCAAGTCTCTAAAAACTTCAAAAAAATAAAAAAAGGCACTGAGGCTTACAACTGTCCATCTACCAGACCACTCTTTTGATTTTTGAACAGTTATTTTCTGCTACTAATGGCTGCTCCTTGTCAATTTGGGGGAGATGGCTTTGGTGTTTGGCCAATTTTAACTGATCTTTATAAATAATGCCTCTGACACAAGTGAAGGCAATGTGTTTGGTGAAAGAAGAGACAAACAGCTATGTGCGATAGTTTTTTTGAAGGGACTATTGTGGTATTTTGAGCGATGTAAAAGCATTTCACACAACAGATAACAATAATGAATAATATGATATTTTCATCCCCATTTTAACTAACTTTGCCTCTTAAAAATTACAAAAAAAAAGAACTTTTAGTTAATGACAGACACTATGGAATTATGGCTACCACTGGTGATACGTTCCCAATGAACAAACCAGCACATCCAGCACTTGCACTTCTGCCCACAACAATTTCTGACAAACTCTGCCACAATTTCCCAAAACATAAATGATTCTATTTACTCATTTCCTACTCTATCTCTGTTTCCCTCCAACCAAGATAACTAAAATTCCAAAAGCTATCATTGTCATTTTCTTTTCTTTTTCATTCTTTTTTTTGTTTGTTTTTACAACGAAGACAGAAGTCTCACTCTGTTGCTCTGGGTAGAATGCCATGGCATCATCATTGCTCACAGCAACCTCAGGCTTAAGAGACCCTCTTGCCTCAGTTGTCTATTTTTAGTAGAGATGAGTCTTGCTGTTGCTCAGGCTGGTCTCAAACTCCTGAGCCCAAGCAATCCTTCCTCCTGGGCCTCCCAGAGTGCTGGTTTTCCAAATAATCTATTGCTAATCTATAAATATTAGCATGCAGTTTTTCCTAATTTCATCCATTCAACTATTAAGAGCCTTAAGTGCTTGTATTTTAGTAAGCTATAATTTATGCATTTTCATGGCTATATTTCATTTTATTGTTGACAAGACGATGATTTATCTCTTTATTCCATTGTTAAGAGAATTTTGACGAGTATCTTATGGTAAAAACAAGCAATTCCATCCTTGACAATAGTTTTAATAACACAGAAATTTTTACACATGTGCTCCATGAATATTCACAGCCATATTATTCATTAAAAAGATCAGAAACCTTGGTTTTCAACTTTCACCAAAGAGATTTATCATACCTGTCCAGTGTTCAATGCTTGTGCCTGTTGTGAAATCAAATGAATATTAGGGTATCTTTTTGTTTAAACTTTAAATTTATCTATTTAAACAGTATTCAAAGGAAACTTCTGTGGATGTTTATTCGTCTTCACTAAAACTGGTACCTTGTAATTCTTTTACATCTGCTTTAATCTTTGGCATAATACTTTTTGTTAACTGTTATTGTACTTTTTTTTTTTTTTCCTTTAGCCAGAGCCACGTTTTCTTGCCCCTGGTAGAGTACCATGGCATCATAACTCACAGCAACTTCAAACTCTTGGGTTTAAGTGATTTTGTTGCCTCAACCTCCCAGGTAGCTGGGGCTACACATGCCCGCCCCAATGCCCAGCTAAGTTTTAGAGATAGGGTCTCACTCTGGCTCAGGCTGCTCTCAAACTAGTGAGCTCAAGTGATCCACTCACCTCGGCCTCCCAGAGTGCGGGGATTACAGGCGTGAGCCACAGCACCCAGTCTGATACTGTACTTTTTATTGGATAATTTTCTATTCCTTCAGATTGAACAGGGACCTTGGCAGTCCCAAACATCCCTGTATCCCCAGCCCGCTGAACATGGTAGAAAAGCAGCAGCCATGATCTGTGGTGTTAACATATCACCATGGCTGAGCACCATGCTTTGGTGTGTCTAAAAGTGTTTATTTTGGACTACGGATGCACTGACTGAAACACATTCTGCATGAACAGTAACTTTTAACTTCACTGAATTCCAGATTCATATCTTCAAGTATGCAGTAAGAAAGGAAAACAATTTTTTTCATCATTTGTAAAGTCTCCCTATAATTAACTCTAAACATTTCTTTTATACTCTGCCAAGAACATAATAACTTTTTTGCGGGAAAAGCTACAACTCAACCCAAAATGGAGCACCTGTCTACTTCAGAGGCCCCCTGGTGATTGTTGTGGCCCTAATTAATGACGGCTTTCTAAAGGGAGAGGTAATTGCTGACATGCAGAAGGCAAAGAGTTCAATGAGGACAATGAGCAGTAATGAACATTCACTTTGATGCCTGCCTGACAGAGTGCTTAGACTACAGAAAGTTGAAGAACGATCTTGAATATGGCTGATAAATGAGATTCCTTTGCTGACCCTTACTTCCATCAGTACTTAAGCAGTATCACTTTTAACACTTTAGTTTGGGAGCCATGCTTCTTGAAGTCAAAGATTTATGGTGAGTGAAAAATGTCCATATTAAAAAGGTAAGAGGAGCTGCACATGATATCCACTTTTGACCACTATAATTAATAGCTGAATCTTCAGTGGTAACTAATTGAATGGAGGTCAGTGTGTTGCCATGGTAATGTCCTAGCCAAGCAATTTTATCCATTTTCCAGTCTGCTGCCCCTTTGCATAACTGGAGTTATAAAATGCTTTAATTGCAAGATTTGCAAATGATGCAACATCTGGGCTTACATTTACATATAAAGGGAGAAGTTTAATGTAGTTATTAGCATATCTGTGTGAATTCCTCAATTTTTATATTTAATTATGAAACCTGCAGTTTCACTGATGAAAACGTATCATATATCTTATAGTTGGACACAAGAATCAGCAAGAAAATTCCATTTCATATTAGGAAATACAATTTTCAGAACAGCATAGTTTTACTTTGGCTTTGTCTCAAATGACTCCAGAAACTTGAGAAATGCCAGAATTTACTAAGCATTTAAATCCTGTGTCATTGTCATGACCAGAGCATGCTTTAGAAAAGTCAGCAGAGACAAATATTCAATGGAAAACAATGTAGTTACTTAGCAATTGTAAAAAGGAAGTAATAGTTTTATTATTTAATTATAGGCATATGAGAATTCCTATGACAACATTACCCCAAGAACATAATATGAGCTTCATGATTTAACAAATTCACACATATCATCGATGAGTGATATTTCTGTAATAATATCACCCCAAAGGGCGTAGGATATACAGATTTTTAAGTTTGTTGTGATTTAGTATTCATAAGAAAACAATAAAAATAGAAAGTTGATTGTTTGGTGTATGTAAAAAAGACACAAAGCTTAGTAAAACAAATAAGAAACCAAGTGGTATCACTAGAAATAGAGTTTATGTGAGTATTGGATTTTGAAATGGACTCTCTCAAGGAACATTACAAAATTTATCACAAAGGGTAAAATCCTGAGTACATTTCAATTAACATGATAGTTATAGTGATGGAACTACTTTATAAGTGCCATATGTGGAAGAATATTGAAAAATAGGAATAAGAGTGCTAGAACTAAAAAAGACATAAAAGCCATAACCTTTCACTATTTTTCTAATGGTACTATTCGTTATTTTATAAGCATCATTGAACTTTCTAGTAGAATTTTATGCTTTTTTGCCTGGGGCTCTTTTTCTCACCAAAACCATGACTTTCAAACTGTATTTTTAAAGATGCTGACACAGCTGATTATCTGAGATTTTATTCTTTTAAATTTAAATGTTTGCAGAACTGTTACACAAAGAATAAAATAGCACTAAAGAAATAAAGGCTTGAATAGTTATGCTGCTATATTCTATAAACTGCTATACACTTAATAGTTATGCTGCTAACTTACATTGAATATATTTTTGTATGCCTTCTATATTATAAAACTGATCAAGATGAACATCTCATCTGAATTCAAGGTGTGCAATACCACAAAATGTATAGCGAATAAGACATGGTGTCCAAAGCAGGATTCAAATCTCATTTCTTCCCTTATAAACTGAGTGAATTTAGGTGAGGTGTGCAGCGCCCGAATACAACTTCTACAACTGCAAAGTGAGATTAATACCAACTAATCATCTTGTCATAGAAATTTAGCAATGCACATAAAGTCCTTAGAAAGATGCTAGTACGAAAGATGCTAGTACATACCAATTCTCAGATAATGCTACATAATATCATTTTAATTATCCACCTCATTTGTGGGAACAGCTACCACCTCTGATAGAAGTGACTGAAATTGGTCAGAGGAAGATACAATCAGAGCTGACTAGTAATTCTGAGTTAGCCTTTGGTCTCTTAATGAGACCATAGTCTTTTACTAACAGCCAATTTGTTGGAAATGAAGCTGCTCTGAAGTCCCCTCTACCCCATATTTTTTCATCACTGTAGTAAATTTTCTGGCTGCCAGGCTATGAGAAATCCTGCAGGGAGCCTGGCATCCTCCATTTGGTAGGGCAAAGGTAGAAGCAGCGTTTCCTCTTGAAAAGGCTGACTGCGAGGAACTGTTTTTAGCAGAGAAGGGGAGTTACTCGCTTGCCATCAAACAGTAGTTTGAGAAGGTGAAGTATAAGACAAGGGGAAGAACCCCTGAGAAATAAGAATAAGGACCAATAAACTTCCAGGTTTGCGAGAAGCCGCATGAAAAGCAAGGCAGACCCTTCCAAGTGTGAACATCAGTGAAGTTTAACGGGAGGAAGTGGAAGCAACAGAGGATTGTACAGGCAGCCCCAAAGTAACAACTATCCGACTTACATACAGCTAGCACTCACAACTGGAGGCTATTATAGTAAGTCCCTGAGTTAGAAACATTCGACAAACAAATCCAACTTAAGGACAAATCTATAGAACCTATCTCATTTGTAACCCGGGGACTGTCTAGAAAGAAAAACATTGCCATAGCATTTTTTTCAAGTGTAACTACTTTTTTCCTTTAATTATTCAAAGGGTTTTTCACTTTCTTCCCATCATTTTTTAATGCTTTTAAATAAAATTGTATGATTCAAACCAAATAGCCCAACACTAGGGCTGGAGGACCACGGGAAACATACATTGAGTTGCTAGCTTTTTATCTCTTATTTAATGCATGCATGAACGAAGACTTAGTGAAATTAAGATAATTCATTCAACAAACACAGATTAAGTACATTTTGTTTATGCCACACTTTGTGCATATGGTAAGATACAAGACAGCATCCCTGATCTTGTGAGATTTACAGTCTCCTAGAAGAGGGGCATCCTCGTGGTCTGACCCACCTGACACTACCTTAGCAGGACTACAGTGGTTCAAGGATGGGCAATACACCAACAGACGTCTTTCTTTATAAGAATTACCGGGAGATTACAGCTCTTCTCCTTTAGAACCAGAACCCTGGAACTACTGAGGCCTAATTCTGCCAACAGGTAGAAAAAATCTTTTGAAAGGTGACAGAGAAGTTGAGCTGAAAGACGTAGGGCTATAGATGTCATATGCCTGGGTATGCATCTATGCTTTAAAACGTTATCCTTTTTAGCTGGAAATTATGGGAACCTTCAACCCCTCCTTTTCCTTAAACACTTAAGTCAACTGAAGTGGGTTTTAGACTCCTGTAAGTAAAGTATGGCTTCTGACTAATAAAATTGATTTAGAATTTGTAATGGTGTATATATGTGGAAGACCACAAATTAATTTTATTTAACAGAAGCCTTTTAACAGCTAAGTTTATGATCGAGTTTATGTACATGTTTTTACTACACTTTAGCCACTATTAACATCTTAAAGTTTAATCCTTTCCTGTATTTTCTTGAAGTTCAGAATAATCTAAGTGCTCCCAAAACAACATTACTCCAATTGATCACGCTCTGCTATTTCTTGGGCTATATCTGACCAACATTAGTATTTGAAAAATGTTTGCAATTTTGGTGGTTATTTCTTTTCCTGAGGTCGGCTCAGACACAGTTTGAAGCCACCACTCTTTGCCCCATGCCTTGTATGTTTGGGGTAAAAATAGAATTTTTATGAGCAAAATGTGATGGCTTAGAAATAACTGCTACCTGCTTGTTCCTTCGCATTGCAAAACTGTCAAGAATAGCCTGTTAATTATCAGTACAGTTTAGAATTACATTTCTAGCAATAGAATCATTTTTGCTCAGAAAGGAAAGAAACAAAGAGAGAGAGAGAAAGAAAGTTAGATAGAAAGACAGACCTAGTTAGCACTCAGGGTTAAAAACTGAGTGTATTTAATAGAAGTATAAACACACATTGCAAAAATTTCAAAGCAAAGCTAGAAAATAATACACAGAATACAGATTAGTGAGTAGGTATGAAAGGAAAGGGAATGTGAGGAGGCTCATTATACCCATCTAAGGCAATGCAAGGTACTATCTTTAAACAGGATGAGGTGCTAACAGGTGGCCACTGTATTAGTGTATGCTCCAACTACCCAGTATGTTTACTGACATAATTGGTCTCAGGTTTTCATCACCTTTTGTGTTCTTTTTATTCCCTTTATTTTTCTAGTTGGCTTTTTGTTTATGATTTTGTTTTAACCTCAACTTCCTTTTGAATACATTTAAGTTTCTCCAGGGACGGCATTGTACTGGAAAAGGATGAATGGGCAATGACTTCAAAATATAATGGGTTATACATGTTTTTCTTCATGTTAGCTTAAATATAACATAACATAGCTACCTAAAAGATTTTTCATTCCTTTGATGAAATATTTCTGATTTTAAGTACAACTTTTTGTTATAATTTAACACAAGAGAAAAATGATAACATATAATTAGATAAGTATTTTTATTTGATGATGATATTATTATTATTAATGAAATTTAAATAACTTGCTTACATGGCATTATAAGAATGTACCTTCTTTGTTTTTATTTTTCTACTTCAAACTCCTCAAAACAAATGGGACTTCTAACCCTGACACCTATTCATAGCCAACTGATGTTTTTATCTACTTCCAAAAGTAATTTTCAAGCATAAGTTATTGATTTACTATTAGTCAACACAGTAGTATTTCTTAAGCAATTTATATTTAAGACCTATACTTTTAAATGTCTTAATATAAATTTTCTTCAACAATCAGTAAATTTTACTGGACAGAATCTTCATTCCCATTTACAACCAAATTAATTAATTTTTTTTCAGTTAAGAAAACAGTTTAACTGTCTACTATGACTACGGAGAGCTTATTCAACACTCTTTTAGAAAAGATTGAACAAGGTTAAATTAGTTATACATTGGGTAATTGTTCTAGGAGTGTGGAATATTAACATTTAGATTCTTAAAAAGAAAACAAAACAAACATCCAAACTGACACATTCTCTTGTGTTATATTTGAAAACACATTTTTCCATAGTGTAGTCCCCTTTTGGAGATTGAATCAATCATGTTTATTTTTAACCGATGGAGTAGCGGTCTGTAATGTGCTAAACTATAGGACAACATGGCACTCTAGTGGCCCAAGGAAATGTTGTTTCTGAATATGGGTGAATTAAAGTAGAATAATTGAAACCTAGAATTGATTGAATTGCAACAAATCAAAACAGTAAAAGCCAGCCCCCCAAGAATATCTTTCTGAAAATCGATGCATATCATTGTGTTTCCAAAATTTTTGTTTATTTATTTATTTTTTTGGAGGCAAGTCTCACTACGTTGCCCTTGGCACAGCTCAGCTCATAGCAACCTCAAACTCTTGGACTTAAGCAATTCTCTTGCCTCAGCCTCCCAAGTAGCTGGGACTATAGGCACCCACCACAACGCCAGGCAATTTTTTTGTTGTAGTTGTCATTGTTGTTTAGCTGGCCCCAGGTAGGGTTCAAACCCGTCAATCCCAGTGTATGTAGCCAGTGCCCTAACCACTGGGCTATGGGCACCAACCCTTCAAAATTATTTTCTGGTAAAATACTAAGAATATGATCATTCACATCACATGTCTACTAAATTGGATTTTAAATGAAATCAAGATGTGCAAGAGATTCCACTTCCTGATGTAGATCATTAAATTCACAACAGATCACAAAATAACAGAGTTGGAAGCACATTAAATATTTTGTAGAGCAACATCCTTGTTTTGTTACTAACATGAGATTATAAACTTTCATCTTAGAAATTGACATGTAAAAGTGGAATCCATTTTAACATTTGAATTATATAAGAATAAAAATAAATGATAAAGAGAATTGTTCGATGTTTTCTTTAATGTCATTGGCTATTTTTTAATAAAAGTTTTCTTGTTTTTTTTATTTTGTAATATTTCAAATACAAAACAAAGCTGCAATAGTAGTACAGTAGATGTTCATATACTCTTCATGAATTGTTAACATCTTACCTCTTATAATATATATTTAAATATTCTGTGATTTATTCATGTTCTGAAGCTTTTGAGAGTAAGTTGGAAACATCGTATCAGTTTACCCTAAACACAACATAATTTTCCTATATAACCATAATACAATTATCACCTTTAGCCTATTTAGTTATTGATACATGTGTACTAGCATTATTTAATAGATAGCCCACATTCAGGCTTCTCTAAATACCCTCCAAATATCTTTTGTTCTTTGAGCTAAGATTGAGTCAAGAATAATTTTGCGTTTAGTTCTCTTTTCTCTTACTTCTCCTTAAAAGTAAAACAATTTTCTATATTTCATTCCATTTTAACAATTCAAAATATCTAATTTTTTTATTTTTTTTATAATTTTATTAAATCTTAATTGTGTACATTAGTGCAATCATGGGACACAATGTGCTGACTTCATATACAATCTGAAATATTTTGGTCGAACTGTTAAACATAGCCTTCATGGCATTTTCTTAACAACTATATGAAGACAGTGATATTCTACATTTAATAAGAAAGATGGAGTCTTTACCTCTTTTGTGTTTACATGGATGGAGCTGGAACACACTCTTCTTAGCAAAGTATCTCAAGAATGGAAGAAAATATCTAATTTTTAACATGCTATTTTGAATTTATTTGATTATAAATTCACAAGAAAATATCCACTTAACATATCTAAAGCTTTATTTTCAATGTATAAAATGGCTCAAAAATTTTATCTTCTAATTTGAATTGCATAAGTTTTGTTTTCCAATTATTTTTAGTAAAATTAGGCATTGATTTTAAAAGGTACCAATGACTTACAGAATTAATAAGTGAAATTATCACAATAATGTGAAGATTTTTAAGAAATATATTACGTTCAGATATACTTTTAATGTAAGTGTATCTAACCCTATTGTACCTGAATTTTTCATGACTGGCTTTGCTGTGACCCAGAGCTACCTTTGGTGCAAGAATCACAAATAAGTAAACATATTAATACACATCCACAGGCTAATTCTGGTAATATTTATGAATTTTTTTTATTACTTCACACTTACTTCACAACCCACAGAAAATTATTTTAAATGAAACATATACCTGGTTCTTTCCCCAAGTTTATCTCCCTATGTATTATTCCTCTCTCTCTGTCTCTCTCTTTCTCTAATCTGCCCCATCTTCCCTTTAGGCAGGCTACTCTCTTCTCCTCCCAGATATGATTACTAAAATCCTGTCCACTTGCACATACTAATACAATAAAAACATAAACATTAAGTCCACAATCCTATATACCATAACTCCACCATTTTCACTTCAAAGTCATACTAAAATTCATTCCATATCATGTTTTTCGTTGAGAAGGCGTTTTTGAACACTTTTGTTTACTTTTGCTGCACGTGTTAAGCCACTGCTTCTGGGCTCCGGAATCACTTTCAATCCTCTGCTTTGTGACGTTGGAACTGCAGCTCTGCTAACAGCATTTGTGCTTTGCCTACTGCTATCCGTTAGGTTCTGCCAATAAGAGGCAAGGCCAGAGAATGAAACACTGAGGGAGAAGAAGGGCCTTTGTTCTTTACAGTTCTGGGGAGTTTTTTTTTTTTTTTTTTTTTTTCACTTCACCTGTAGCAAAGTCTTGTAGTAGCACTTGACCTCGACTTGTATTCCCCTCTGAACTTGCTGAGCTAGTTACATCACAGCTCCTCCCAGACACAAAAGCCCCAGCACTGTTGTACTTTGCCCCTGTACACCCTCTGACCTCAGAGATACCAGAACAAGTCAAGCAGTGTCCCTTCTCTGCATTCGGCATCCCTGCCTCCCAGGGCCCTGACTGTGGCAAGGTCAGAGGCACTAGTCCTAGCCAAGCAGTGTACCCCTTTCTGAGGTCAGATTCTAAGTCTTAATAACGGCACCTTATTCTCTTTATTTACTTTGCCATAGGTTGGTAATTCCTTGTTTAATTGCTAACTCTATAGTAACTTAGAGTTCTTTCATCTCTTTTCAGTTGCCTAGTCAATAACTTTCTACCTAGTTCAAATAATTGCTGTGATTATTGTGTCCTGATTGGACTCTGACCTACAAATTGTTAACTATGGTCAACACATAACTCTTAGACTGTCCCCTTGGCAGTAATAAACAAGTCAACGAAGCCACTGAACTTTTATTGATGTGTCTACCTTTATATTATGGAACGTGTTTAATATTTTTCAGCATTTACTGTGTGCTAAAAATTGTACTAAATGCTTTAATTGCATATTCACGTTTAATCTTTGCACTGTTTGCCAAGAAGTAGAAAGTATTTAGTATTCATGTTTTATGAGTGAGAAAACAAGACTTATAGAAGTTAAGTAGTTCTTTGGTCTATAGTTTTGGAGCTGGTAAGTAGAGGCGTTGGGATTTTTATCTGGGCTGTTAGACTTTACAGTTGTACTTTAGATTCAAATGATTGTCCATCTATACCATATCCTCAGAAAATCTGAAATTCTATAATGAACCCCTCACAGACCTGTGTTTCAGCACCTTCTCTCCTCATCAACATTGGCCTCCTTTCCCATCACTATTCCACAGATAAGAACCCCTGTCTACTTACCATTTCCCCTTCTGCTTCAGCAGTTCAGGCTCCTCCAGAAGTATAAGGGCATTTGTCAGTCACTGTCTGAATCAATTTATCATAAGGACATTTGCACTAGAATATTGATAGCAGCTCAATTCCCAATTGCAAAGATGTGGGAACAATCCAAGTGCCCATCAACACAGAAATGGATTAATAAACCGAGATAAATGTTTATCATGGAATACTCTCAGCCATAAAAAGATGGAGACTTTACATTTTTTGTATTTACCTGGATGGAGTTGGAGAACATTCTCTTAAGTATGCCAAGAATGAAAAAGCAAGCGTACTATGTACTCAATACTATGTAAAAACCGCATAGTTTAATAAGAATGGGACCACATGAAAGAAAAACGCAATTAAAGTCAAGAAAGGCGGAGGTGGGAGGAGATTAGGCAAATTCCCACCTAACAGGTACCATATAGGAGCACATGGAAAGCTACCGGGGAGAAGGACTCAACTGCAACTCGGATGTTACCTTACAACACTAACAGTGTAACCTAGTTAGATGGACCCACACGCTAATCCGAACATTTTAAAAATCATTAAAAGAAAAACTAGAGGAGTATCTCTGCACCAAGGAAGACTTCCTGTTTTATGGCTCCTTTTTAGCCTGATATACAAACTCAGCACAAACTGACATTGAACCGATTATGACATTTTCTTTAAGTGGTAGAAGGAGCTCAGTTACCTGAGGAAGCGCGGTGCAAGCCCTGAGCCCACCACTTCAGATTCTCTGCAACCCAAGTTCAACTTGCCTTTTCCACTGTCAAGCACTGAATGCTCCTCATACCAAACCACTCTAAACACAGACAGGGCACAGTGTCTTTTTTTTTTTTTTTTTCTTTTCTTCTCTATACAATGTACAACTCTGGGTACACAGTGCATGATTTGTGAATAAATGCAGGAATGAATAAAACGCAATGCTTTAGTAATTACTGAATGTAAGTGCAAGCCTTTTTATGTTCCCATGATTTTTTTTTAAGTTTTCTCCTTGGAATTACTCTCCCTGTTTATGTGTCAAGTCAATTCTGTCATTCTTCTACCCGTTCATTTAATTCACAAATTTACTGAATGCATTTAAGTGGTCTCATTCTTTACCAACTGTTTCTTAATCTTCCATGAAGCTTGTCCTGAAATCCCCAAATAACAGTTCTTGTTCTGTTTTTCTCCCTACATCTTTTCTTCTCTGTGTCTTGACTGAAAGGACATTACTTCCCTTATATCACTTATGTCTATTTTTATGTTTAGGGGAAAAATTCTTAGAGGTGAGAACTATGTCTCATTCAGTGCCCTGCTCATTGTAGACATCCCTTCTGTTCTGGGGCGGGGGTGCTGCTCTTTGGAAAGGACTGCAAGTTCAGCTGGACATAAGAAAGACACTTATGTTTGTGTATTCTGTGACCTTTGAAGATCTATATCTTTACTGGTGTTTCAATTCATCTATAATTAAAAGATTAGGATTCTGAAGATTAGGATTAGGGAAATACTACAGAAAATGAAAGTTTTTTGCCTCCCCCATTCTTTAACAAAAAGACAACCATTTTGGGTTTTAAGATAACAGTAGAGAAAATTCATGATCACAGAATTATTGTATTTTAAAATAAATTGCCAGCCCATTACAAACATTTCAAAATGAGAATCGCCTGTGCTGTCTTCACTTTATTTTCATTTATTCACTGAAAAGCAATGGAACATAGAGCCTGTCAACCTTGATTCCAAAGTCAGACATATTTGATTTTTGGAGTCCCGCTATCATTTCCTAGCACTGGGATTGTAAAATATTTCTAAACTTTTTTATCTGTGTTTTCCTCATAAATGAAACGAGAAAATCCTGAGTACCCATTTCACAGGGCTGTCACGATGATTGAGTACAGTAATGCATGTACAAAGTTGAGCATAATGCCTGACACACAGGAAGCATATAACTAACGTAAGCTTTGATTATTATTAACTGCCCCAGCATGTCCCAGGCCACACAAAGCTGCCCATACAGCTGTGCACATGGTTAATGGGATACAGGAATTCAGCTCCCAAACCTTGTCAGCTCTTGAATGTCAAGTATAGAGAAATAATCATCTATTACACTTGTGCGATGGGAGGGGGTGGGGATAGATTATGAGCTACTAAAAGTTTTAATTATGGCAAAGCCTTCAGTCCTAGGGGAAGGTCATTGCGAGTGGGAATATGGGGTAGGGACCAGGGGAAATCAGAAGTACCTTCACGAAGCTGTGACAGTTTGCCACTGGTGTTATTTTGTGGATAATTGTTACGTGGAGGGACAAGCACACCGAGAAACCACCCAGGGGGCCCTGGGCAAGACAAGGCTGCTGCAGAGATTTCAAAGGGAAAATCAGGAGGGATCAAGAAGGGTGGAGCTTGGTAAATGCAAATCTAACTTAAATATGCCCTCATTTTTTTTTTTTAACTTATAGGAAACTTTTCCCCTTATGATTACGTTGTCTTGAATTGAATGGAATGTTTTTCATGTTACTGGCTTTTGAAATGTGGATAGTTTCAGTTACTGCAGAAGCTGGGGTACGCGCTGGTGGCGTCCACAGCAAGGGCTACATGCGTTGATAGTAAGGATGGTGCCTTCCTTGACTGACCATAATGGAAAAGAATAGAGCAAATACGTTGTTAGCCAAAGATAAGGTGAGTAGTGTCACATGTAGTTTTTAATATTTAATGAATCTATATGGGCACAATCCATTATGTGACAATTTAATTATATGGCAAAAAAGTTTGATAAATAAGACTGTGGTAGGACATCTAATTCATTATTTAACAAAGAAATCAATACTTTCATAAATCATAGTTCTCCACAGATGTATTCTTTCTTTTTTTCTCCAAGTGTGCAAAAACCTGCATTCAGAATCCATAGGCAATTTATTTTCTGGTCAGGACAAGTTTGAATGGAAGTTTAATTGGGCCCAGGATAGACATAAATTTTATTTACTTTCCTTTAACCATTAAATGGAATAGCTTTTGTTACAAGTACTTCTTGGGAAGCCTTAACTATATCCAAATAGTATTTTACTAGTATGTATTTTAAGAGCAGAAAGTAGAAGTAGCTGTAAGTAATGTATTAAGGCATAATAAAACACAAAATAATAAAGGAATTTTTTTTTCCACACCCTTTTCCTTGTTTGGCTTCAATGTATATTAAATAAAATGATGCTTTTGCACATTAAAATTTTTAACATTACAGAATGGTGAAACATTTTAAAATATTACAGAAGATATGCTCTCAGATCAGAACTAATTTTACAATTTTGATATTGTATCATCATAGAAGAAAACTTTTTTTCAGGTTTAACTATTTATAATCTGGAAGATAGTCTTCTTTCCTTTTCTTCAAAATCGTAATCACATTTTGTAACCATCAATGTTTTCACATAATTTACATTTATACAGTTTGTCATTTAATATTCTTCTTTTGGTTGGATTGCTATATATTATCATTATAAATATCAAGGAGAAGAAAACAACCACATAATACTTTTTATTCACATATTTTCAGACTTCCGTTTGTATGTGAGTGAAGTGTTTAAGTTCCTTGCATTCTTCAAAAGAATTACCAGTTTTAAAAACTATTTTCCAATGATAAGAATGACCTCTTTTAATACAGAGACCTAAACTACTAATTATCAACAACAAATTCAGAGACAGAGTGCAGCCACCTAACGCCTTCTTTGAATGTAATAAAATACATTATTAGCAATTTTTCATCTCATTTTAGCAATTTTATTGCATTAGTAACTGTCTTTATATATTCTATTATTAATGATTTTTTTTTGTAATGAAGCATAAAAGCCTTAAGGATGCATTTTCATTTTTGAATGCAAATGCTGCCATTTAGTTATTTTATAAGATCTCACTTAATGGTTCATGGTTTGACATTTGGTTGAAAATTGCTGCAAGAGAATGAAGTTTCCTTAGATCCTTAGCATTGAACGTTGTAAAATATGCATTTCTTTGTCTAGGGTTTTTCTTTTTGAAATATTGTAGTACCTCAATATATCAAATCTAAGTTAAAAGCAAGTATCAACATTCCTGAATTAGCTGAGACTTAGACCACATCAAATAATAGCGGTTAAAATCTGTAACTTTGAAGCCAGACTGTCTGGATTTGAATGCCGGCTCTGAATTTTTCTAACTTGGAGATCTCGGGCAACCGTATTAACTTCTCTTTTCTTTAGTTTCTTTCTCTGGAAAATGAGGGTAACACTACCACTATCATAGAGTTATCACAGCCCTAAAACAACATTTTTACTTTTTAAATTGGAAATAATTTTCAGCTTACAGAAAAGTTGCAAGAACAACATAGAGAGTTCTTATAACCTTAAGTTAGCCTTCCAAAATTTAAATAACCATTATATAATTATCATAACCAGGAAGTTAAAATTACCATATGAGTATTATATGAGCCACCAACCTTAGTAGACATTCACTAGTTTTCCTCCAAATGTCATTTTTTTTTCCTGTTTTAGGATGAAATCCAAGATCCTATGTTGCATTCGTTTTTCTGTCTGTTCAGTCTTTCTTCAACTTAAGACAATTCTTCAGTCCTTCCTTATCTTCTGTGACCTTGGCACTTTTGGTAAGCGATGGTCAGTTGGACCAAACATTAAATCTTAAGTTGAGTTGATCTCATATTTTGTGATGATCATGTCGAGTTTATACTTTGTTGACAATAACACCAGCAAGGAGATATGGTACCCTTCTCTCTGCTTCACTCCCAGGGGAATGTGATGTCAAGGTTAACTGGGGAATTAACCTTGGCCACACAGCTAAGAAGATACCTGTCAGGTTTCTTCAGGTAACACTAACATTATTCATTTTCTAATGATTAAATATCTTAGGGCGATGTGTTGAAACTATGCACACACCCTGTTTCTCTTCATACTTTCCCAACAGATCTTTTTCATTCATTGGTGAATTTTACCTGCAACAGTTATTACTGTAGTTTTTGTCTAATGGGGACTATGAATTTTCTTTGATCCTTCTACATTTATTAAATGAAAACTTATCGTAAGAAAGAGTTGCCTATTGTATATTTGCAATTCTACATTCTACAGTTATTCAATGATTAATTTATATTAGGCTCATGGATATTTTATTTTGTGTATTATCATCCAGTGGTATTATTTGTTTTGGTCCTTAAATTATCTTGGTGTTAGTCATTGGCAAGTCCTTCAGGCTGACTCTTCCGTCCTTTTTATGTGTTCTGATTATGTTTTGAGAACTTTCTTATGTTCGGGAACCATAAGAAGTTTCAGACTTATTGCATTATTGTTCCCTGGCCATGACATTAACCACTTTTCCGAGAAGCCCTGTGTGTTTTATTGGGGAGTGATATCCTGACACAAGATCTGGCTGTTGAGTGTGTCCTCTGCTGCAGGAATGTGATTGCTTCTCAGCCCTCTCAGCCAACACTTTCTCACATATACAAGTATTTATATTTATTTCTATGCTTACATATTTATATATTAAAAATAAGACTGATAGTACTGATTCTAAACGAAGAGTCTAGTTTTCTTTCCCTTTCCTTATATGTAAATTCTCATCAAGTGTGAAATCTGGCTCTCATTACATATAACATAGTGATTTATTTGTTCAAATCTAGCTACAGAAAGTGCAATATAGTTTTTAAAAGGACAAAATATAAAGAACCTATAGATTTGCTAAATCATAAACCTGTAAAAAACAGATTTACTTTCTAGGATACAGTATCTCTGTACATTAGGTTATTAAGTATGAAATGTTCAATTTCCTTAAGCACTACATTTGACAATTTATTATCTCTGACATTTCATTTTGATATTTCTTGTTTTATTTTTATTGTGATTATTTCAAATTAACATTTTGGCTTGTGATTATCTTTCAAATTTTTCTAGGGAAATTTTTGTGAAACCCTGGATACGTCAAAACTTCCTATTATTTTGGACTGTGACTTCCATCATGGACCGAATGCAGCACGGACAGCTCAAAATGGTGTCGCTATTTTAGTCTTCAGTCTTACTGTGTGCCGTCAACACATAATCCAAAGTTACGGGATTCAAGAGTCAGGGCAGCTCTTTACTATGTGTGTAAGGTGTTAGTTTCCTTGGATATTAGCTTCCTGGAAGCTTTTCAATGTGTCAGGGAAATTTTCCCTTTCATCCAATTTTATGTGCTGGTTGGGAAAGAAAAGAAAGATACCTTTAAACTCAATGATTTCTGTCTGAGTGGCAGTAAGAGCTGACACATAAACCATTGGATTAAAGGTAGCTTTAGTCATTGGAGTGCGATGAATCATAGCTTTAATACTCATTCTTTTTCTCAGAGAAAAATTATGCATTTTTTCTCAAAGGCACAATTCTCCTTGAGCCTTGTTTTCCCTTAAAATAGACAAAATAATACATATCTTTAAGATCTATTAGGGATATCAGGAGTGAAGACACAGTTATTTTGTGAACAACAGGTATCTAATGAAATACTGCTCGTCGTTTATTTTCTCAGCATGGATATATGTATATTAGTTTTACTTAAAGTAGGATACCTTTGTTTGATAAATCCAATTTGAGTTCAAGAAGCATCTGGTAGTTGGAATCTTTTGAATGGTAGAAGTGCCAATAAATTCAAATGAAGACAAAGCAAAAAACATGGAAGGCCCTAATGTGATATCTCATTGATAAATTGCACAAGGCTTGATAAGTTAGGGAATGATTCTGAGAGCTAACAATGTTGGATACTTTCTATTTTCAAGTCTACATAAAGGAAACAACAGAAAAGTTTGCTATACCCTAAAGCTGAAGTATACAAATGAGCAGAACTAGCTATATGTTCTTGTTTTGTTATATTCTCAGAGTACAAACCAAGCCTCATAACTTTTAAAGGATGAGAGTAGGCAAAAGAGACTAATAATAAGATAAGAACTAATTTTTATCATTTTAAATTTCTTTAAAGAGAGCAACATGATAGCTATGATGGATGATTCCAGGTACACTATTCAAGGAACATAAATTGAAAAACATATTTTAGCCAATGATTTAAATATTTCTAACAAATAAGTATTCTATATTCACCTAAATCAACTGATAATTGGAGCTAAAACTGACACAACTCTAATTTGAGTATTTTTATTCAAAAGTAAATATTTTCCATTACTTTCTTTACTATGTTACAAAGAAAAAACCCACATAATTGGGTATTCTGGAGTTAGACTTAACAGGAAGGATGAAGTAATATATTATTTTGAAATACAGACCAATTCTTCAGTTAGAATTATTTTGCCCTTCCAGTATTTTAAATATTCATGCTCAAAAATGGAATGAGCAACAAGACCATCAGATAATCAAATTACCATCCTATCAAGGCTAATGATAGGACTGTCTGTTTCATGAATCATCAGTGATTCATTTCACACAGTCGTAAAAGCATTCAGATGCATTTATGTGGGGGCCTCCGCTAACTGGATAAAAATGTCAGAAGGTTATTCAGTCAGGAGTCATATGCAAAAGTTGCAAATTTAAGATAGGATCAAATCTACATGACATCTTCATGTTTCCACACATTTTAAAAAACAAATGGCAATTTATAAAATAAAAAGTAATCTAGTGATTTTTATAGCACTTAATAATGTGATAAGATGCAAATTAAGTCACCTCTGTTCAATGAAATTAGATTGTTTACAATTAATATGGACATCTCCATTATACAGTACAAAAACACATAGTACTTCAAGGAAACTCTGTTATTTTGGGGTCTATATCAATTGGCTTGCTCACAAATCATGTATTCTGTGCGTTTTGGCAACATTGGCTTTTATGAGGATGAAAGCTGAGACTTTCCTAGATTATCCTCAAGCTAGACAATAACACCAAAAGCTTTCTGAAAACTTGTTACCATATATGTAGTTCTAATATAGTTTATAACAATATATAAATATCTATTGTTTGTTTATAATAACATATAGTTTACTTATGACAATGTATATAGTTTGTTTATAAAAAAACTATAACATAATATAGTTTATAAATTAACTAGATGTCTTCTAGTGTTACTGACATTCCCTAGTATTTCAAAAGTTCAGGTTTCACAAAGTTATATAATAGAGTGTGCGTGCGCCCAGAAGAGCAGACTGTTCTTTTTCAAATTAAAAGTAAAATAATATTCGATAAATTAACGAAGAAAAATATACTGAAATAACATTTTAAATAAAAAGTTGGCATCGCTACCCGCCCTGCTCCCTTTCCGACATCCCACCCCTCCTGTCCTCGTCCCTTGGTGTGTTACAGTAGTAGGTATTTTCCCCAAGTATACTGTTTTCAGGTTTCATTTCCAGGGCTTTACAGGAAAAAAATGCAAGTTCACAAAGTCTTTGAAAGGGTCCCACTTTCAGAGCAAAATTATCTGGGTTGCCCTGCGTCCTCCTCTCCGACCCTGGGCCGCACTGTTCAAGCTGGAAGCCCCCTGGGTTGATCTCTAGCTAGACACTGCCTCCTGCTGGTTGCTTCTGAAGTTGCGGCTACTCAGGGTTCCTCGATGCGCCGTGTCGCTGCTGCTGCTGTGAACACAGCATGCAGTTTTATTCTCATTTGGTTCCAAAGTTGGTACAACCATGTACACCCCAGAACTCCCCAGTGATTTCACACTGCAGTGAAGCCATTTAACCTAAATCCCTAGCTGTTTCCGCAATCCCAAAGATTCTCCGGACATCACATGACTTCCAATCCTGGACACCACCCCACGCCTTCCTCCACTCCAGCCGCCATGATTCCGTTCCTTCTCTCTTGCCCATGTTCTCCTAACCCTGGCTGATGTTGGTGTCACTGCCTGAGAGACACCTGAAGATTTTAACTCATCAGTATCTGTTGTCACCTTACCTGGAGGCAACCTGAATCCCTTGCCTTGGTTGCTGCTCTTACAATCTGTAAACAATACAGTATAAGAACAACTCTTAGGGAATGCTGGTGTCCTGCGACTGTGGTGGGTCCCAGAAGCCGCCCTTAGGAATCTGTTATACTCCAATCAAAGACTTATCTGGAACTTTGTTCAACAATTCTCATTGACACAGAGGTGCTTCCAAAGTTTTGGACCCTGTGTGTCTTTGGATCTGGGTCTTTGTACTCGAGTAAATTGAGTTCGTTTACTGATGTAAGGACAGGAGACTCACAGTTGACAATGATGCTCCTGGCTGGCAGTGGAAGCCATCTGTCTTGAAAACTCCTGCCTCACACTATGGTTCTGTGAGTTTCTCTTCGAAAAGTGCCCTTCAATTTGGGGAAAGTTTTTGGGCATTGCATTATATCACTAATAGGAATCTTTCTATATAGGTTGTTTCCAGGCTACATGTGATAGGCAGATGCTAATACATGATACAGGTCTAAATTTTATTACTTACATTTAAACCAAAGAGATTCAATCTATCTTGCCTCCCTTATATCTGGCAACAACACCACTAAACAGAATGTTGACTTCCATTACTCTGGTTTATCCAGTCTGTCAAATTAATTCATAATGCCTACGTCACAGGGCTGCTACGAAAATTGAAAGACACATCTATCTAAAGGGCTGGTGCAATGACTGGGAAGCAGGAGGTACTGGGCAGAGGTTCACCTTTGCTTTCTTACCCCCCAGCTCCATCAGCTTTCATGTTTTCTCTTCCTTTGCCTTTGACCTTTCTCTAAACTTCCAGTATTTATCTAATACATTGTTGGCCAAGCATCATAGAAGCTATGCACTTGGCTTTCTGTCCTTTGTAAGAGAGAGATTAAAAAAAACAAAAGAAAACTCAGATATGAGTTAGTAGAGACCTTTCCTCCCAAGCTCAAAATTAAGAGGCTACAGGTTCAACTTAGCTTCTGGAATGTTCAAATTTTAAGGTTTGACAAAATTGTCTATTGTTTCAGGCCACTGGTGTTTGCCTACAACACTGACTCTGGCTAAGAATAATTCTCCAGAGCTGAGAAGCAGAGGCAAAACCCCAGGCCTGCCCTGGATATTTAGAAGAACATACACCCAGCCTATTAGCATGATTCTGTTGATAACCAACAACTGTAATCATTTTGTTGATGAGTTTTAGAGGGTACATTTGAGAATTAATTATGTACGTAATCATTTGAACTTATCTCATAAAATAATACAGGATATATTTTATTATGAAAATAACTACTATACATAATTTCATGTATTTTTTTGAATCACTTATCCTCACTTTTTTTCTACTAAAAGTTACAAATAGCATAAATTCCAAAGGAGTAATGACATTAGAACAAAAGGAAAATGTATAGATGTTGAGTGGCTTGCAACAAAATTCCTAGCTAACTAAGGTGAAAACAAATAAGGGTGAAAAAAGCCCTTATCAACTCTTACATAGAGCTCAAAATAGTCTGGTTTACATTTTGATATGATAAATACTGTTAAAAATATAGAAGAATAGTCACTTAAAAATTCTTTTCTTATTAGTGTCAAGCTATATTTCCACTGCCATTCATACTTTGGAAATGTGGGTTTAATTAAAATTATAATAATCCTGTAAACATGTTGGAATGTTATGCCCCGTGGGCTAAACAAGTAATATTCATCTGAAAGGCTCCATGCTATAATGCATTTTTCTTTGTCCTTTCAGCAGGCTGACTAAAAAATGTATTTCCTACAACCGATTTAAATAGATATTTGATTAATACATTTTTCATTGTATTGTTATTGTGACAGGAATGGCTCTTCTAGAAATTTAACTCTTCCAATAATTCCGAGGTGCCGGTTACTTTCAACCTACAAAAGATTAGACCTCTGCATGTATGTGATTTTGTTGGATACATTTTTAGCACACATTATATGTACCTTTGTTTCTGAAATTTATTACATGAGAAAGTTACTCTTATGATTTTATTTCTAGTTAATATGCTATGCAAAATTACAATGGTGTTTTAAGACTCTGGATCCCATCTCAACAGCAACACTGGTAATGTGAATCTTTTCTTGGTATATTATTTCCAGCGTGTAAAACTTGCATGCATTTAAAAGATGTGCTGTTGTTTATCAAATTTTGTGACTTTGTTTCTATGGCCAGGATGTGCTGTAACTTACCTTACAGTGATGCGACCTTCTTTAGGCACCATGCATTAAACTCAGGTAGGCCGTAATGCCAGAGAATTTGTTAACGGGCAAAGCCTGTGGCATTTACTTGATGTGCTTGAATGGGCTCATGCACACAAACAAACGGGGTGTGTGACAGCTCAGTGGTGACAAAGGGACCGAGTCTATTATTTCCTTCCCAAGGTCTATTTTCCAAGTGCTCAAGGAGGACTTATGGATAGCCTTGTTTACCAATGAGGACATTGTAGGATTTTATTGAGGTTAAGTGACTTCTTCATTGTCACGCTGCAAGTTAGTGACAATTCCTGTTTATAGCTCACAGTCCTGTTTTGCAATTATTTGCTAAGCCAGCTAAAGCTGAATGATTTTAATTTTAAGACAAAGGATGGGGCACAGTATCAAAACCTCACATGTCAGAATGAGAATGTGTCCAATAAATAAACTAATACATTAAAAATAGAGCTTTTCGTTAAGCATTTTGCTAACCTATTTATAAATAACTATGCACGCGCATGTTATTTTAATTCAAACCTTCTTTGTGGAGCAAAAACAGTGAGAATTCTTTCTGTCCTGACTGACTGGTTTGCTAACAGTTATTTCTCAACATTGCTAGATATGTACACACATGTACTGTACAAAAGAGGACACAAACTCGTGATGTGCTGGTAGTTATTTATCATGCGTTACTCTCAGTGAACTGGGAAGGTGGGGCTACTGATCAACTAACCCAGCAGCCACGGTTGTCCTCAATGCCATGTAGCCAGTAGCTAACAGGAAGACACAATCGATACCCTGTCCCTGCTCTAAATTTATGCAAAAGTCTTTTCTATTTTTTTAACAGCACACTCTTTTGCAGGCTGATCCTGATTGCACAGGGCTCTAGGTTTATTATCTTGTCTTATAAGGGCTAAGAACTTTTTCCCCTCTTTTCTAGTTTTCACATTCAGATCTTAGATTCTACCTCTTCTCATCCATCTCAGATATTGGTTCCTGTAAGATTCAAAATACTTGCCTTTTTCACCTAAAAGCTGGAGAATCACGTCATTACTATCCAGGCAAAAGTATCTTTTTTTATCTTTTTTAGCTAACGGCTCACGATTTTGAATACCAACAAAATACGATCAGATGTTTCTCCTAATAAATAACGACACTGTTTCTATGGAGCTGCTCATTATTACATAAACCACTGTGTTATCATTGGATTTTTTGGAAAGACTTGTTTTAGTAATTAATATTCTTCCATTGAATAGAATGAAATTACATATACTGTTTGTGAGATGAGGAGCTTATCTTATCAGAGGGACACTAGTCCACATAGCACACTCACAACAAAACAACATGGATATGCCACGTAGAGTGAACATCTTGGGGACTTGGAACAAGAACCAGAGGACCAGAGCAAACCCAGGAGGAAATGGGAAATGTGCACACTTCCCACAGATTGTGGCCCCCATTGGGAATCTTTTTTTTTTTTTTTGTCATTAACATTATAAGGAAATGACACTATTAAGGACATGCTGTACGAACAGAAGTAAATGATGCAAACAAAAATCTGCAAAGGAAGCAGGCAGCAGGAGAAACACCTGCTCAGGGAGTTGGTGCCACCGGACTGTATGCATTTGCAGAAAAAAAAAAGAAGAAAGGAAATATCAAAAGGGGGCACAGTGAGAATGTCATTGTTGACATGGCAACTTTCAGAATTTCCAGGTAAGGATGATAATCCGAAGGTGTGTTTTTGCACAGACAACAAGCATTCAGTTTTCACTGAGATTATATTACAGATCAACTTTGCGAATAATACATTTACTCTCTGAAGATATACTTATTCAAAATTTACCAAAGACTTAGGAAAGATCAGCTGCGCATAATAATAAAAATTGTAACTGTATTTCAGTGGCCCTAAAGGACAACATGGATTTTGAATGGGTTTGCTCTCACCTGCTCTTCCAACCAGGTAATTTTTTTTTGTTGAACCACAGTGTCATTGGCGGTAATCAGGCATCATAGTTATGAAGATCTACTTAGTTTCAATTAGTTTCAGCTCTTTCCCAAATGTGCTGTGCTTTTCAAGGGAATCCAGATAAGAGAGGGTATCATGAATGCACTTACAGCATCACTTCTGGAAAATCCTGTATATTATGTTGACCCTGCATACCTCCAACATGTTTGGAATGATGAGTACCAGTGTACAGTTCTAGAATGTCGGCTTCTCCTTGAAAAACTGGCCTTGTTCTGTATAAACACACACTTTGTACTTACTTGTATTTCAAAACTCCTAAAATATTCACTGCCCTGTCTTTTATTTGTAGAGGAAATCCAGTGAGACCACAAAATTGGAAAACTAAAAAGAAATGCGTGAAAATCAACAAAAACCGAAGAAAAACAGAGATTTCCGGGATGTCAACAAATAAAATATAAATGTTCCATCTGGAAGAAAACAAAAGAAAAACATTGCTGTCTAAATTTTCGCAATTGTTTAAAAAGAAAAATATCTTAGACAAAAGGAGATAAAGCACCTGTGTAGACCAGTGAGGAAAAATGTTTTATTTTCAGAGAGGTATAAAGGAGATAGTAGACAGGACTTGATTTGTTTATTGAATTAAAAAGCAAAAAACAAATATTTTCATCGTAATAGATGACAAGTACTAACTGGGAACTGAAAAAAGCACAAACGATATCCCTAGTGAATAAAAATAGAGGATGCACATCCTATTTGGACTCATTTAAGGTTTAGAAATAATTTTAAGTTCACAACTTAAAACAAAAGCTTTATTTTTTTATACCTTAAATCATCCAATGTGTAGTATCTTTTTTTATTTTCCGTTCCCCCGAGGGCTTAAAACTATCATGATCATAACAAATTCAAAGTAACTGATTTATAGTCATCAATCAGTGCTGTCATTTTGTTTATATTTCTAGACTTGGTTTTAGGATTACAGCCAACATTCTCACACATAGGAAAAAATTTTAAACAAGAAAAAATATCTCTTAAACCACACAAGGATTAATTTCATGTTCAGAGACATCATTTGCTACGCTGCCAGTGCAGAAATAATTAATACAAGCAAACAAGCGAGCCTCCCTGAGATGCTCTTCATTTGTACAGTGAATTTCTATTACATTCCTCTTCCCTTCCAAACTGTCTTTCAGTGTTTATAATACTTTAACATTTTTTCTTATCAAATTCTGAAAAATCAAACAGCCTTTCAAAGAAATTGAAGCTTAGTAAATGTAAATTGTATTAGTCATGCACAAGGATTCTTAGCTATGTATTAACAGTTTAAGGGATTAGAGAGTTGTTTCATCTTCTTAGAAATTTGCTCTGCTGGGATATGACAGTTGTGAGAAATTCCTTAGTAGCCGTCATATGCAGGCTAAAGCCGGTGGCTTTCCTACATGAATAATACGCCTGTCTGGGGGCATGGCTAAGCAGTTATCTTTAGCCCTTACATCATGAGTATGGGGAATGCTCTTGCTCACTCTCTGGAACTGTGAGACCCAATCCATTTAGGTTTGTTAGTTGAGGTGAACTACAAAGCTCAAATGAAGATTTCATACCTCAATGACTGAAACACAATTATAGAGGGTTAGGTTACAGCGTAGAGAGAGCAAAATTAAATCCCTTAAGTGAGTCAGTTAATTAAAGAAAAGAATGCCAACTACATAAGGTGAAAGAAGCCACAGCTAAATTATGCTGATTTCTGTATGTTAAACTTGGAAACTGTAGGAAGTCTTTTATACTGACAAAAGGGATAGTTGTCAGTAAACACATCCACTACCTTCGGAAGTTATTTTTGCCCTTTTATCTCTTTGAAATAGAAACATATTAAATTGTCCTTTTAAGAATCTAAGTGACAATAAGTTGAGAAAGTTATTTCCTAAGCATATGATGGATAGATGGTGTTGGCTTTGTTATTATCTTTTTTAATTTAAATTACACATGCTATATATTCATAACATTTGACTTAGCAGCAACATTGGACAGGTCTGATTACTCCCTCCATGAAGTATTTTTTTCTGTCTCCTGGTTTTCATGGTAGTTTTTGATCCCTTCTTGGAAGTCTCCTTTGGACAGATAGCACTTTACTTTCCCTAAACTAATACTCATCTCTGTATTTTGCTACTTCTGCCTCCCTCCCAGAAGTCCAGCTTTGTACACCCAGCTGTTTGGTAGATGTCGGCCGAGTGGGTGTATCAAACCTAGCATGTAAAATACTGACTCTTGATCTTCCCCCCCAAACCATTCTTCTGACAGTGTTTTCTATTTTGAAAAATGGCAATTTCATCATTTCAGTTGTTCAGAACTGAAACTGAGGAATGAATCATCCAATTCCTAAAGTCTTTACTTTCCTATTATTAGATCTGTCGTCAAACTACATTGGTGCTGTCTGAAAATACATGCTGGTGGGACACATTTTAATTAAAATTAGTGTTTTACAACAAGTATTTTGATATCAAGGAACAAATGAGGATGTAAAAATAATAGATGAAGTTATTACTTTACTAGAAAAGAAATGAGGCAAGGAGATGGATTAAAGCAACTGTATTAAATGGATTATTATTGGAAAAGATAAATGCAAAAGTGATTAAAAGAGATAGCATTAGATTGATTATTTCATGGGTAAACTAAAAACATTTACTTTGTAATATTTACTATTTATTTATTTTGGTAGCTGGATTAACAAACAAGCATCTTTTGAAGTACATTTTCTAGATACTGCAGTTCTCTACAAAGGCAATCTAACAAACATTTGCGATGCTTTCTGGGTAGTCAGCATTTCTGTGAGTAGAGAATTTCCAGGTTTATGAATTAAGATAAAAGACAGATAATCCGAATTTGCAGGCACCATGGAGGCTAGGCATAGTCATATGATTTAGAGTCAACAACAACATTCACCCAAACACAACTTTGAGCTGGAAAGGAAGATGTTGAGAGAATTGGCCCAGCTTGCCAGACTCTGATCTCGGCCCTGAGACTAAATTAATAAAAAGATGGTAAATGGCACCTTTCCCTGTACCTTAAATTCTTCATAACCATTTATAACATGTAAAATGGAAACTTATAAATTTCCTCTAATGCTTGAAATTAATAAATTTGCAACTCTTTCATATACAGTTATAGCAGTTGTGTTTCTTAGAGAATATATCATCATCTTTTCCTTCATTGAAGAAAGTAAAAGAGAGCGTGTCCTGTGATTCTTTACATTACCAATAGTCTGTTACATAGTCCTGGGTGTGCAAGTGCTCAGTAGATGATTGTTGACCGATGAAACAGAGCATGTTAATTATTTAAAAAAGTAGTATTATTAGAAAGTAAGACGTGAGAGACCCTATCATTATGGAAAGAACAAGACTTTTAGTCATCCAGCTACGTTGTATAATCTTGAAAATCTAAACTGTCTGATGCTTCCCATTCATCTTCTGTAAATTCAGAAAATGATGCAGACATATAAACCTGAGATAATCAAATGAAAAAAAAAACTACATTTTAGAGGAGTTGGCACCCAGGGGCTACTCAAGACAAATGCCCACTGTAGCTTGTAAATTGTTAGACATTTAAGAGGGATGGACGGAACTGTGGACTGGTTAAGGCTGCCCAGCGTGTTATGTCTAATTCCTTATAAAGATCCTTTAGAATATAGATTGTATCAAATGTGTCAAGCACATTTTAAATTCTTATTATGTGAGGTCAAAATTGCTGGTGTGTCTGAGTAAACACTCAAGGACTTGGACCTCGATGTCCCTGTCTGTACTAGTACGTACACCATATAAGAGAATGCGAATTATTTAATAGTAATTTAGCCATGATCTGCAGTGTAATAATATCCATTTCCACCAAGGTTACTCTAATTAAAACCAGTGACACTCATTAAACCTCACAAGCTCATCTAGTGCACCAATGCCTCAGCAGACAAAAATAAACCCAAACACATTGGCACAATATATTTTCTGTTCTTACTTACCTTGAAAAAAAAAATACCTCTGCAGTGTCTCTTTAGCATTTTGTATCACTCAATATACCCAAATTGTGTAGGAAAATGCTCTAATCAACGTACATAACGAAAAAGAATTAAAGACTGAATTTTTATTATTCAGTTGCAAGGGTACGAGAGCACAGTGGAAAAGGCCATCACTCTATTTTATGGCTGAAAGATTTCAGACAGTGCATAGATTGATGCTTCACTGGGTCTTCAGCAAAGAGAATGGATAGTACCAGAGGACTGATGGAGGAAGTGGAAGATTGCAGGGATCTGGGGAGCCGGACAGAAATGCACAGTGGGGTCGGGAGAGGCTGCCATATGGCCTCAGAACCTCCACGTCTGCCTGGAGTCCCATGGTTGGCCCGTTACTGGCAGGTACCTAGAACATATGTCACTTCTCGGTATTGTCATTTGGGAATAGAAACAATACTGTAAGCCACGAAATCGAGTATACACAGAAAATGACGAGTGGACAAAACAGGAAAGAGATTCTGGGCAAAGGAACAGTAGGTGCAAAGTTCTCAAAAGTTTGAATAAGAACCACACATTTTGGTAACTACCAGTGGCCAATGACTGGAGCAGAAATGATGGGGAAAGAAGTTAGAACAGTAGACATGGCCAGACAATGAAGGATCTTGCATGCTAAACTATCTAGATTTTCAGTTTTCTGAGTAACTCCTGTTTTAGATGAAGTAATGGGTGACAGGGGATGAAATTGTTGAATAGCATAGATCTTAATCATGGATAAGGATGCAGGGTCGTGTGAGGAAGGAATGGTAAGCCTAAGTTCTTACGGGGACTAATGAATGGGTTGAATAGGTGGGATAATAGCAAGTGAATGGGGGAGGAATTAAACCCAGACAAGAAGCACATATGGAAGACAAAGCCCACAACAGTGCCATTGTCATATTTGCACCATTAATCATTAGACAGGCATTTCACCGTAACTGACATTTTGTGTGACAATTTATTTTGCATTACCGCAAAACTGTGGAGTGGTTTCCTAAAGTACATTTTGATAACAAAACAATTTTATAAACTAGATTTATAGTAATCTTACTTTAAAAATATCTCCAAATTACAACTAATAGTAGTGACAAGCACACAATATCTGTTTTCCAGGCACCATTGTTCTAAGCGATTTATAAATATTGACTCATTTAAACCCTGCAGAAACCCATATGATGTAGGTATTTTTTGTATTTGCATTTACAGATGAAAAATTAGGACTCAGAAAGCTTAAGAATATGTCCAAGTTAACATACAGAGTAGGTGATCAAGTTAGGATTTAAACTCAGGTAATTCTATCCATTACTTCTTTTTCGGAATTACATGATTCTACTTTTAAAAATATTTTTAATTTTTATGGGTATATAATAGTTGTATATCTTTGGAGGTACATGTGATATTTTTATACAGTCATCCAATATAGATTCTTCAAATCAGGATAATTGGGGGTATCAATAACTTCACGCATTTATTATCTTTTGTGTGTGTGTAAAATCATTCTAATTCCACTCTTTTCACTGTTTTAAAGTATACCCTCCCTTATTGTTGATCATAGTCAGTCTGTTGTACTGTCAAATATTATTTATTTTATCTAACTATATTTTTGCATCCAGTAATCATCCCTACTTTATCCCTCCCTTCCCGCCACCCTTCCCCACCTTTGGTTAACCATCGTTTTACTCTCTGTCTCCATGATATCAATTACCTCTAATATTTACTCCCACATAATATTTTCCATTCCATCCTTGTTGGAAATAACAGCATTTCCTTCATTTATGAGGCCACGTGATATTCGATCACATACAGGTACTACAAATTCTTTATCTACTCATCTGTTGATAGACACATGTCAATTCCAAATCTTGGCTATTGCCAATAGTGCTGCAATTCATGTGACAGCACAGATGTATTTTTGATATACTGAATTTTCCTCCTTTGGATATAAAGTCGGGCAATTAAATTCAAGAACTTATCACGGAGAAAGAGCTACATATCTCCTTGCTGAATATCACTACAGTCACCTTCAAAGGAAGGTGACCACCTGGTGACCACAGCAATATTCCACAGTGAGGTATGTAGCCCTTTTTCAAGGATGAATTCACAAACTTAACTGTCAGACCTTTGAGAAATCAGAGCTATAATGGCCATGCCAGAAAAAGAGTTCCAAAATGGCTTTGGAGGGCGGACTAGGCATTGGTGCCAGTGCACAGCTTCCTCATAGTCATCTTCAGCAACAAGGTCTGAAGCATTCTTTCTAGGATGAGTCCGCTAACTTAATTGTCCAAATTTGTGTATGTTTTTAAACACTAGCTTGTATTTGAGAAAATATATAATAATGTAAAAATGTTCATAGGACTTGAAATCATTAGAGCCAGGCATCATTCTTGATTTTACCAGCTTCTTATGATTCAGTATTGGCAAGAACATAGGTAAAACCATTTTCAGTATATAAGGCAAAGTGAAGCGCAATTATATACTTACTGCATAGTCTTCTGCAGTCAGCAATGCAAACCAAAGACTATAAGAAGCTTCTGTCTGCTGAGAAGATACATATATACTCATAACAGTGTTTACTTATCGACAGTAACATCCCACATCGCACTATGAGAAAAACCACCAAATGACATTCTATACAAATCTCTAATACCTATAACACTTTAATAAGAAAGAAGAAATCAGCTTAAATAATTTTTTTTGTCTAACAAAAAATAAACTAAAAAAGACATATGGGGGGGTTCCATAAGTAATCAAACATTTTGCATGCGGCCGTTCCCCACCTCTCTCTCCTCCTTTCAAGGTCTAAACATCACAACAAAGTCAGCTGAGAAGGCAAGAGACTTTATTACATTCATTCTTATACAAGTTTGCAATGATGAGGATTTTTGATGCAATTAAAAGTAAACACAGGATATGAAATGATTTAGGTTTTCCATTTGCTTCAGTAGCACATATACGTGTATACTGCTCCAATAATTAGAGTGACTATTTTATTTTTAGTGTTAGCATATACCCACAATCAGTATTTTGTCATTTTCTATATATAATACAGAATTAGAATTACTCCCTAAGCTTTAGCATTCATAAGCCAGTTAATAAATTATAAGTTTTGCCTCTAGTCATGATGTACATGAGTATTTATGGAAATATGTGCATATAAATTAAATACATGTATTTTTTTCACAGCGTTGTGTCTATTGGTGTCTAAACCATTTTAAAAAGATAAATATTAAACAAATAAAATTTAGTATTGGCTAATTGATACATTTGATCAGCTTTCCTCTTACCTTTATATTACTATGTTGAATTATCTAAAATCGTCTCAGTCATGTAAAACACTACAAATACTAACTCCTAAAATGTGGTTCAGTCGAGAATCACATCCTTGGACAAACGTTGTTTTTGCTCTGCAATAAACCTTGTATTTACAAGTGACTTTTCATTACTCATAGAAAATGTAAATTATGCAAGTTAAAGTCATTCAATATCATTTTTCATTCAATAACTGCAAAATGTGTTGCTTTTCCTTTTCACAGGCAAATATTCCTAGCATACATTAATGTTTCATGAGAATAAACAGCGTATTAAGGAAATCCTCATGTGGAAACGGCATTTAGTTATATCACATACAAATAACTCTGACATTTGTTAGGACAAAGAAACATCACTTTGACATTACTTAATGTTAAGATTTTAAAATAAAACATGGTGTTGTTATGTTTCATTTGGATAATTTTCGTGAGCATCACTGATATTCCCTTTACACTTTGGTTACAATTTTATGCATAAAAATGTTTAAATGCTCCATTTCCTCAACTAAAGTTTTATTTTATATTTGCAACCTCTAAGGTGAGCACTCCTGATAATTATTATAATTATTTTAATTATTATTTAATGTGTATGAGTTCTTCTTGGGTTGAGGTAAGTTGAAATTCCTTGGGTGTTTCCTGAGTACTTTCATCTGAATCAGAAAAAAGAACTGTTTCTCTCAGAGTAAATAACCAGCAGAAGCTCAAAGTGATGGTAGGTGCCAGTCATGGGTTCTGAGTTCACCTCAGCTGAATGATTTAAAAATTTTGAGTTATATTACCCAGAAGGGCTGCAATGTTATGAATCCATCCTCCTCGGTACGTTTTGCAGTTGAAAACTCCTGTCTAATGATGTGTGCTAATACATAATGGTAATGCCCTTCACTGAGTCTCTCTCTAATGGTGTGTGCTACTTTATAATGATAATATGCTAGAGTCAGACAATCACTTTCATATCCTTACTCTACCAAGAAGAAGGTTCCGAATGTTACAGTGCTCATGAATAACCCCAAATAGTGGCTTTATCCAACGAAAGGAACTAAAGTGAATAAAGTGGAAAGGAAATATAAACCAAATATCTTTTCTTGTAGTTCACCATACTGTAAGAAGAAAAATTACCCCATGGAAATTCGTGGAGAGACACAGAGGTAATTGGAAAGACTAGAGGCAATTTAATTTTTTTTCCTTTTGCTCTCATGCTCTCTTTTAACTTAGATGCTCCGGGGTTTAAATTACTTACCCTCCAAGTGGCCCTTGAAAATGATTCCTTCTTAGTGGAACATATGTTAAGGGAATCATTGTGCTGAATTACTCCTGGGGGTGAACATGCTTTAGCTTTCCTTGTAGTTTAGCCCCTCAATCTATTCAACTATGAAAGTAATAGTAAGAATGAAAAAAATCACTTTATTTGTGCCAAAATATTTAAAACTTTATTTACATTGTCAAAGTCATCTAATGAAAGTATCAATAGCCATAGTTTTAATCAGCATAGGTCAGTCTTGATCAATGAAACAATACAGAACTAACACGCAGGAGAAACGCCCTGGTATTCTAAAAGAACATACACACGAAGGTCTGTAAAATAAGCCCACAAACACATCCTGGAAAATGTTCTTTGCAGGGTAGACTAGACGCTGGTGTCAGTACACAGCTTCCCAAGCAGAGTACCTTGAAGGTGATCATAGTCATGTTTAGCAGTGATGTAAGTTGCATTTTTTTCTACAATGAGTTTGAGAACTTAATTGTCTGAGATTGTATGATGACAATTCTGATGGCCATTACAGAGAAAAAGTTCTAAAATGGCTTTGAAAGGTGACCAGATATTGGCATTAGCACATAGCTTCCCAAGAGGAGTACCTTGATGATGACTATAGTGATATCCAGCAATGAGCTATTTAGAAATTATTCTAGGATGAGTTCACAAACTCAATTGTCCAACCACATATGAGCAAGCTGAATACCTAGTTTCTGCCCACTGGAACATTATGTCCAAGAAGTCATCAGGTAGTCTGAAAAAGTTGTAAAAAATGCTAGCAGCTACATATATTTTGTAGCATAAAGAAAGATTAGATCATTCTTTTTATATGAATCTATCCAAATCCTTATTTCCCAGCATTTCCAGTTTTAATGGGTTTTTTTGGTGTGACAAGGTGTTATAGTATGTCAATTAATAAAATGTGTTTGTAAAAACTCCTTATAAACAACCAGGTTGTATTCTAATAAAGAGTAATGGAAAAAAAAAATGCCAGTTGGTATTTACTGAGCCTTTACAGTGTGCAAAGCATTAAGTAATACGTTTACATTTATGATAGCACTAATTCTTCCAAAACATTCTATAGATAGATACTGTTCATGCTGCTATTTTAAAAGGTAGTATCATATCCTTGGTCAAACTGATTAGAAGCCAAATAAGGGTGGGGGAAGCTAGTTCTGCCTTTCTCTGGATTGTGGGTCCTTACTATGTCTGGAGACAAGGTAAAATTATCATTGGAGGAAATCTTCCAAGTTGTCTTTAAGGCCCATTCGATCACATCTTGGAAGTGACGTAGTCCATAGGTCCTTCATCCTTTATGCATATACCAAATTCATAGTCATACGAAAAGGGGCTGAGTACAGAAGCAGCTCTCCAGCTTCCTCAGCTAGTCCATGTGGTGGCTATCTTCAGAGTCATCCTTTTATCATTGCCAATTATTTGCTTTAAAAAAAAAACTATATTCAAATTAATGTGAGGGTACAATATTTAGGTTACATTTTTCTCACTTCCAGGGTAAAAGTTCCATTTGTAGAAGGGCCCAGCAATTTTTTATTTATCATTGAATGAAAAATAAACCAAGAATAACTGCATCTTCTGAGATCTACGGAACTATCCCTTGACACCAGTGCAGTAGTAACAACAGAACCAATTCATAGAAAGATGCACAACCCCCAAAGATGGAATACTTCCAGAGTTTTAGGCCAAGTTCAATGTGCAGCCTGTGAGCCACATGCTGATCTTGTGAGGACCTTTTTTTGCTTATCTGTGGTGTTAGATATCATGGAAAACATGCCCTGACCTCTTTTTTGCTTATTATATTCGCTTGGTGTTTGTGTATTTAATGTGTGGCCCAAGACAACTCTTACTCTTCCAATGTAAAGAAAAAAAAAAAAAAAGGTTGGGAACCCCTGTTTTAGATTGCAAAATATAGTGAGATAATAAAAATGAGTGTCAAATGGGAAGTAAAGTTCACTGCAAGGGCTTCCCATTGGTGACAAATCACAGGCAATAATCCTTACCTTATAACAAAGTGTGAACTCAGCAGGCTTGGTTTATTCAAACTCTGTGCATTTCAAGACAGGATGGGCCCTTGACTGGCTTCTAGGAGATGATCTCTAAGCCCTTGGAATATGTGTAGCTGGGGCTTTGGGCCCATGCCAGATAAGTTCATCCTAGCAATGTGACTTACAGTGAAGGTCTATTGTTATTTATTTATTCATTTATTTATTTTTAATTAAATCATAGCTGTGTACATTAATGCAATTATGGGGTACAATGTGCTAGTTTTATATACAATTTGAAATACTTTCATGAAACTGGTTAACATAGCCGTCACCGCATTTTCTTAGTTATTGTGTTAAGACATTTATATTCTACATTTAGTAGATTTAACACGTACCCTAGTAAAATGCCACCACAGATAAGCCAAAAAAGGTCCTCATAGGTGTGGTCCTACCAATTACCCTCCCTGCACCCCTGCTCCTCCTCTTTCCCCTTCATCTTGGGCTGTAGTTGGGTTGTAGAATTCATATGGATGTGTGGGTGCTTAGAAGGCCTGTTTTTAAAATTTTGTTTTCACTTGCTGTTCTGAGCCACATTGAGCAGGTTTGGCCCTTAAGGGGTGGGATAGGAGCCTGGAGACACAAGTAGTTAAGGTCAGTGACCCAGGGGTTCCATACCTATAAAATCTCTAGGCTCAGCTGGGCAGTTGTGTGCACTAAAAGCCCCAGTTATTTGGAAGTTGAAACAGGAGCAAAGCATGAGCCTAGGAGTCTAAGACTGTACTGCACTGTTACTGTACCTGTGAATAGCTGCTGCATTCTAATGTGGGTGACAGCCAGACCTGGTCTCTAAAAAAAGGAAAAGAAAGGAAAATAATAAAAGAAATTCCTTTAGATTCAAGGCTTTGGAGAGCTTTCCTGCTTGGCAATGCATCACACAAACTGTCACATCATATCTTTGCTTGAAGAATTGCCCACTGCACCTGTGACTTCCCTGGGAGAGGACAGCTGAAACCTCTGGACTCCACGCTGTGTGCCTTTGCTTGGCTTTCTTGTCTGTATCCTTTAGCTCGGATAAACTATAACTGTACAACAGCTTTCTGAGTTCTGTGAGTCCTTCCAGGAAATCATCAAATTGGAGTGTGGTCCTAGATATCTCAGACAAAAATTCTAATAATACTGCATGGAAACCAGGGGAAGAGGAGCTTCAGAGCAAGTGTCCAGGGCTCAAGACACAACACACGAGGTGTTTCTTCCTATCGGACAGAACTCAGCGATCCGAAGGCAGATACCCAAAGCAAACACGCCAGGTCCTCCCTCTCTTGAGCTTTTATAGCTTCTGCATTAGCTCAGCTTTTTAAAAGTTCCAAGATCCAGCTATTAAGTCTTATTTCAGAGTTTATGCAGAGAAAAAAAGTAAGATTTGATTCAGACAAAAGCAGTCAGGTAGTGAATTTGCTGCGATTATGTTTTTTAAAAATAAACATGAGAGTATCCATTTTCAATTAACTTTTAAAAATTTATTTCTTTAAAAAAATACGTGGAGCTCTAGTTATTGGAAATTGGTATATTAAGCGTTTGTGTGGCAAAGCACATCCTAAGAAAGCCATTCAATTTTAAGAGACTTGGAATCTGGCCCAAGCTCAGCAACTTCTCAACTTGAAACTGGAATGCTAAAACAGGTTTGAACTATTTAGGACTCAAGAGGATTCATCTTATACCCAACTCTGCCTCTTGCGAGCTTTGCAAATTGGGTAATTCATTTATATTCTGAGGCTGACTTCCCTTCCAAAAATAGGAATACTGAAGTGCACATCCCATATGTTGTGAGGCTCCAAAGTGATGACACAGAAACCTGTTTGCACACGGTAAGGCAAAAGGCCAACATGGAGTTAGTGTTCTTATTAGGAACATAGGAAGAAATAATTGGTTGACTTAACTGGATCATTGTAAAGTTATAAAGTATCATGGTACCAACAAGAGTAAGGTATGTAAATATCATAATTGGCAAGAATGGTTGAATTCTACCCACTCCAAAAATACTTTTGGCTCTTTTTCTACACTTCCGATATACTCTCATAAGTCATGGTTTATATTTGTCTTGGGGCAATTATTTTCAATATTGTTACTTGTATTTATAAATATAGACTAACCTTGAGAACAAAGGCCATGTTGGTAATCCTCTAAGCACCAAAAGTGCATGGTACCAAAAAGCATGCTCAGAAAATCATTTGTTTCCAGCATAATTGAGAGTGAGATCCTGTCTCTAAAAAGCTAGCCAGGCATTGTGGTGGGTGCCCATAGTCCCAGCTACTTGGGAGGCTGAGGCAACAGGATTGCTTGAGCCCAAGAATTTGAGGTTGCTATGAGCTATGACTCCTTGGCCCTCTTCTGGAGGCAAGAAAGTGAGACTATGTTGCACTCAAAGAAAAAAAAATAATAAAGGAAAGAAAAAAAGAAAAACTTTGGTTGAATAGAATGACCATGAGTCTCAAACAATTTAATCTCAGTTGCCCAGGTGACATACATAAAGTAATGTGCATTGGTGACCAGAGACCTATGCTAGACCAATATTTCGTTATCCTCACTTCCTATTTGTAGTTTCTTGTGGCAAAAAAAAAAAAAAAGAAAGAAAGAAACAACAACAAAAAAGAAAGAACAAACAATGCAAGTGATTTAAAAAACAAACAAATCAACAACAATAAATACAAGAACCAGAGCAATCGATTGAGACTCTCTAGAATGAGAAGTAAAGCATTAGCAACAAGTGATGCAAAACTTCTAGTGTGTGAAGAGATCAAAGAACCATTGACCTAGAGTTAGAATTTTAGTGGGTAAAAATCATGAATGTTTAAATAATAATTTTAAATGTATAGTAGCTTAGTTGAATTTTCGTTAATAAGTAGAAATTGTTTTTGAAAAGACCAGTTTCGGGGATCAGCAGCTGAGGAAGCTCGTCTTCACTTACATTTACCAGTAGGTGAAGTCTGATAGTTCCCAACTATGTCACCCCGATTTGTTTCAAATTATTTATGCACAGACATAAACAAGCCATTATTTAGTACAGCTAATAACCCATGACAAGTTTCCTTAAAATAAATGGGGTCTTGAAATTCAATTTTATTTATTAGCCAATTTGAATTTTTTTCCCAGGCATTTATCCATCAAACATGGCACTGTTATTGCACATGCATTATGCAGCATGTCAAATTAAACCATTGTTGATAAAACAAACATTAGTTATTGAAATGATCCAAATGCCAGCTTGAAATGCTCTGTTGTAGCTAATAAATATGCCTCACTTCCAGAGCAGAAAGAATAGGAAAGCATGATAATTTGATTTCTGTGCCTGTATTTCATAAAAATTTAAAATATATATATATATATTTTCTTTTCTCACAGAGAACAATGGTTTTGTCTTCTATTTAGTGCGAGGCAGGAGCTGGCACAAGTAACTGATAATGGGAACGAGGATTATGAGAAGTACTAACAAGTTCTCCCTTTTTGTTTCTTTCTCTAAAAACACTTTTATTAGAATTTCCGATCATGTGAAAAGGCCTTCCCAGTGCTCAATTTGACATGATTTCTAGAGCTCATATTTTTTGGGACAAGGTGGAGAGTCTGACATTCAGGGATTTAAATCCATCATGACAAAAATCTTACAGTGTTTTCACTAGTGATATAAAGAAGGGATTTGTTACTCGTCAATGTCTGAAATCTTATTCATACGCATATTCCAGTGTGGCCTTTCCTCTACCATCTGGTAAGAAGGATTTCTTGAGGTGCCCTTAAGGAAATGTGACAATCTGTCCAATCTACCCAAGACTTACTACAAGGTGAAGGAAAATTAGTATTAGAGAGATGACCAGGATTTCTACAATCTATTCTATAAGGTACCGTGGCCTTTCCTCGTGTGTGTGTCCAGGCACACTGGCACACACCCACAAAAGAACAGTTAAGGGTGCTGAATAAACCATGAAACCAATATTATCCTCTTGTTTTTTCAAACATTTCAATTAATTACATGTAATTTTGGTATAAGCATGAATCCAATTTTTAATGTAACTAGTTGAGAATGTGAATATAAGATATTCATTTTTACCTTTCAACTTTTTTGCTAAAGCGTATCTAGTTCTTAAGCTGAGAAGGTTCTTTGAAGAGATGAACTTTATTAATAAATGGCATAAATTAAATCATTTTAACTTTTCCTACATTCCTCCTATAAATACAGTGCTCCCCTTGGGAGATGGACAGTGCTCCTATCACATGAGATAACAAGGTGAACATTACAGACTTGGTCTACTTTTAGGAAGCCTGATCTCTGGCCATGAGACCAGATTCTTTAACAGGCAACTATAAGTAAAAGGATATGAATAACCTGTGTAACTAAAAGAAGAATAGAATGCTGTGACTGTGGGCCTGGTGGTGCCCATTAGAAAAGGCATTTAATGCAGACTGAGAAGGATCACAAAAGACTTTCTTAACATAGTTTAGTGTAAATAGGGACAATCAGAATTAGTAGTATTTAGCCAAGTACACCTTGGGGCAGGGAGAGAAAGAGCAAAAATTCCGGACACATATACAAGCATTATCAAAAGAACTCCATCATCCGCAAATTTGTCATGCTCTAGGACTTAAAAAGTGGTTATTATTTTTAGTTCTTGAAGTCTGGAGCACAATTACTCCACCTCGGTCCTACTGACATTTTGGCCTGGATAATTCTTTGGGGCTTGTGTGTAAAGAGGAATTGCTCCCATGCATTGAAAATATTTAGTAGAATGTTGGTCTCTACTTATTAGATAGCAGTAGAACCCTCAGCCCCAACTTTAGACAAACAAAAATATCTCAATGCCATGAGTGCCCAAACCAATTGAGAATCATTGATCTGGAGATAAGTGGCTTGAGAGTGTGGGGGAGAGTGTGTGACTCAAAAAAAAAAAAAA
>CAUYRH010091161.1:0-13651 GCA_963574655.1 Perodicticus potto
AAGCACTTGCCAGATCTCCGCTGCTTTTGCCTTCCTCGGGGGTCCAGAAGTCTCACGCTGTCTCCCTGTGTCCCCAAAGGGATGTTTCTGGGCAGATCTCGCCAGCCAGAGATGCCTGAATTCTTCTCTCCCCAGTCTCACGGTGCCCAGTTGCAAGGAAGCTGTTACTCGGCCGCCATCTTGGCTCCTCCTCCTTATCTTGAGTTTTTGTTTAGAATTGAGAATAGGGGAAATACAAGTTCACAAAGAATACTTCAGGTTCTTTTGTTAACTATAAAATCAAAACGTATACTCATACTAATCCTCCCAACACCAAATGTGAATGTAACTTATTTAAGCCTTTTGGTTCACGTGTTATAAAGCACCCTCATTTCTTTAAGGTAAGTACTATAAATGATTCCTGAAAATCTAGTGTGGACATGATATATTCAGTCAAACCTGTTGGGGTCTAGGGTGTGATTTTATATGACCATCCAATTCGGAATCTGATTTAGAGTTAAAATCAAACAGCATTTCAAAACAGTTGCTGTCATGGGCAGCATAATCAGTTCCTCAGACGATACAGCTCCTAAAGCTCTCCATCATCCAAGTTACTGTTTTTTTTGTTTTGTTTTCACTTATACATTCCTTTCTTTTAAAAGCAAAAAATATAAAAGTCCACTGAAATTCTGAAAGTCACTTTGTGTATGGCACTGAATGATAGTAGCTTTGGCATTTGGTATTACGAAGTCACTTTCATCACAATTTCTTCACTCTGGGTCAAGGCGAGGTAAAACTGGAAGAATAAGAGTCCCAAATGCAGAGTCTTGAGTTATGAAGTATCCAGATGAATGTGCATGAGCATGCTGCAAAGCTGCCTTCTGCTGGGCTGCTATGTGCTACTGCTCGGCATGATCCTGGAAGTCCTTATTCAGAGCAGGTCTGGAGAGTGCGATGCTCGCTCCAGGATGATTTGTTGAAGACTGGTTCTGCATAAGTAATTTTCTTTTCTCTTTGTCCAGTTCTGCCAAGATTGCAACTCTGTTTTTGTTTTGAAAACATTTATTGGACACCACATGACATGGTTTAAGTAGTTTACAGTTTCAACAGTGTACTGTATTCCTTTCAATGACATCTTTATCAAGTTGGGGTTTTGGCAATTGCTCTTGTCCTGAAGGATTTGCTGCCATCTTCCTATTCTGTTTCAATTATGTCCGGTGGCAACCAATCAGCACTTTATAATCACCTGGGAGCAGTGAATTTTTTGTTTTTTTGTTTGTTTTTTATTTTTGAAACAAGATCCTCACTCTGTCCCCCTGGATTGAGTGTCATGGCATCATCATAACTCACAGCACCCTCAAACTCTTAGGCTCAAGTGATCCTCTTACCTGAGCCTCCCGGGCTAGTTTGTCTACTCTTTTTTTTGTTTTGTTTTTGTTTTTGTTTTTTAGTACAGATGGGGTCTCAGCACTTGCTCAGGCTGGTCTCAAACTCCTGAGTTCAAGTGATGGATCCATCTGCCTTGGCCTCCCAGAGTGCTAGGATTACAAGCATGAGCCACTGTGCCCCGTCACAACTTTTTAATTTTTTTTTTGAGACAGAATCTCACTATATCAACCTCGTAGAGTGCCGTGGCATCACAGCTCACAGCAACCTCAAACTCTTGGACTCAAGAGATTCTCTTGCCTCAGCCTCCCAAGTAGCTGGGACTACAGTCACCTGCCATAATGCCTGGCTATTGTTTTTTTTTTTTATTGTAGTTGTCATTATTGTTTAGCAGGCCCGGGCTGGGCTCGAACCCACCAGCCCCAGTGTATGTGACTGGCACCGTAACCACTTGTTTTTTTCAAACAAATTAATTTTACAGTTGAAAACCTGCCTATAGGCTTGGCGCTTATAGCTCAGCATCCAGGGCACCAGCCATATACACCAGAGCTGGCAGGTTCAAATCCAGCCTGAGCCAACTACAACAAAATAAAAAATAGCTGGGCATTGTGGTAGGTGCCTATAGTCCCAGCTACTTGGGAGGCTGAGGCAAAAGAATCACTGAGGCCCAAGAGTTTGAGGTTGCTGTGAGCTGTGATGCCGAGGCACTCTACCAAGGGAGACATAGTGAAACTATGTCTCAAAAAATCCAAAACAAACAAACCAAAGAAACCTGCCTAAAATATCAATGAGTATGGATATGTTATGCTGCAAACCATTTTATTACACAGCTTTGAGTATTTGTCCTATGTTTAAAGTGTAAGAGGGGGTGGCACCTGTGGCTCAGTGAGTAGGGCGCTGGCCCCATATACCAGAGGTGGTGGGTTCAAACCCGGCCCTGGCCAAAAACTGCAAAAACTGCAAAAAAAAAAAAATAATAATAATAATAAAATAAAGTGTAAGAGGGAAAAAGCAATTTTAATAGAATTGATATTGAAGGCATTTTCCATCCTTTCAATAAACATGACTAAAATAGGCATGTTAATATTTAAAAGGGAAGGATTGTACAGAAGAAATACTATCTCAGAAGCATAGCATGTAGTAAGATTGCATAGAGATCACGTAGATATGACTCCCATAGTCTTCATGGTGGCAGTGATAGTGGCGTCTATTCATCTTTTAGTTTTGTTATTAAAAATATCTTATTTAAATATTATTATAATATTCCATTGAAGTAAAATTCACATAACATAATAGCAGCCATCACTATTATCGAATTGCAGAACATTTTCATAACCTCCCCCAAAACTCCATACTCATTAGCAGTTCCCATTAGTTTTGAGGATTTCTCCCTTATCCTTCAATGAGATTTCCCAGGTGTATCTTATATATACAGCAGACATAAGACCTTGAATCCATCATGCCATTCCTTTAGTAAGCCCTGGATATGAAGATGAGATTTAGCAATCACTATTTAGGCCCTGGTGATGCTTGTTCTATTATATTGTCATTATATCCAAGTCTTTTAAATGGATGGAACAACAATATGTGAATCTTTGGGTAGAAAAAAATCACGATTCTCAGTTCAGTCTTAACTTACAGAACTTTTATTTAGCTGAACTGTATACTGCATTTCTTTCTTCCAGAGTGAAAACTTAATAATATATATATATATATATTTTTTTTTTTTTTTTGAGACAGAGCCTCAAGTTGTTACCCTGGATAGAGTGCTGTGGCATCACAGCTCACAGCAACCTCTAATTCCTGAGCTCAAGCGAGTCTCTTGCCTCCTCCTCCCAAGTAGCTGGGACTATAGGTGCCCGCCACAATGTCTGGCCATTTTTTGGTTGCAGCCATCATTGTTGTTTGGCGGGCCCAGGCTGGATTCGAACCCACGAGCTCAGGTATACGTAGCTGACGCTTTAGCCCGCTGAGCCAGGTGCCGAGCCAATATATATATTTTTTGAGACAGAGTCTCACTTTGTTGTCCCCAGTAGAGTGCCTTGGTGTCATAGCTCACAGCAACCTCAATCTTTTGGGCTCAAGTAATTCTCTTGCCTCAGCCTCCCAAGTAGTGGGGACTATAGGTGCCCGCCACAACACCTGGCTATTTTTGGAGACTGGGTCTCGCTCTAGCTCAGGCTGATCTCAAACTCATGAGATCAGGTGATCCACCCACCTCAGCCTCCCAGACTGCTGGGATTACAGGTGTGAGCCACCACGCCCGGCCTCGAAAACTTAACATTAACATAAGTACTTATTTGCTTTATTCTATGATATATAAAATTTTTTAAATAACATAGCTAATATGTTTATTAGCTATAAGACTATTGGATAAAGTTTAAGGTTTCTTTGAAGCACCATTTGTCTGTAAAATTTATTATAGCAGTTATAGTCAAAATATTATATTCTAAAGTTATTTAGTATAATGGTTTTCTTTATATGGTTGCATCACCAACTTGATAAATAATTAAGGTTACTCATTTCAGCTTGCTTTTTAATTTTTTTTTCTTTTTTTTTTTTTTCAGAGAGAGTCTTACTTTGACACCCTTGGTAGAGTGCTATGGCATCACAGCTCACAGCAACCTCAGACTTGGGCTCATGTAATTCTCTTGCCTCAGCCTCCTGAGTAATTGGGAGTACAGGTGCCGGCCACAATACCCGGCTATTTTTTAGAGATGGGGGTCTCACTCTTGTTCAGGCTGCTCTCGAACTCCTGAGCTCAAGCAATTCACCCTTCTCGACCTTCCAGAGTGCTAGGATTACAGGCGTGAGCCACCACGCCCAGCTTGTTTTTTAATTTTCGATATAGTTACCTTTGTCTTTTTGACGTAGTTTCCTATTTCAAAGTCAAAATTATATAACCAAGTTTACACAGAAGAAGTCTGAATTAACTTATGTTCCTATCCCTATTTTCCCTCACTGTAGATAACTTTTGGTTTATTTTCCAGTGTTTTCTTTTGCAAATATAAGGGTGTGTGTGCTCACATCCTATTTATTCTATCTCTTATAAGATATTAGCATAGTATATGTATTTGTTGGCACCTTGCTATTTCATTTTACCGCAAATTCCTGGAGATCTTACTGTTTTGATGGCTGCGTGGTATTATTCTGCTGTGTGGACACAGCCTAGTTTAACCAGCTTATATATGTATATGTATATGTATGTTACATACATACATGTTATAACTTTGTGCATATATCTTTTTGTATTTTCATCAGTGTATCTTTGGTATAGTTTCTAGGACTGTTGGATCAAAGGGCCAATGAGTCTGTAAGTTTTTAAAAATATTGCTAAGCCTTCCATGATAAAGGTGATCCATTTTGCACTCCCATGTGCAGTCTCTGAGAATATCTGCGTCCTCACAGCCTTGTCAGAAGAGTACATCATACAACTTTTGACTTTTTCTTCAATGTTATAAATGGTATTTCTGAATAATTTTAAGGGTGTTTTTCTCTTATTATTAAGGTTAAGCTTTTAAAAAATGTTTTAAGGCTATTTTTATTTTATCAATATTATCTATTAGTTATCTATTGCTTTGCAACAGATTTCTCCAGCACATAGGGGCTTGAAGCAACACACATTCATTATTTCACAACTTCTATGGATCAGGCATTTGGGCACAGCTTAGCTGGGTCCTCTGCTTCATGATCTTTCACAAAGCTCCGGTCAAAATGCCACCAGATCTCATCTGAAGGCTCAATGCAGAAGGATCCCCTTCACTGCTCACTTACACTGTGGGTAGGATTGATTTCCTTAGTTTCCCGTAAGCTATTGGATAGAGTCTTTAGTTTCTTGCCATATGAGGATGTCCATAGGACTTCTCCCAACATGGCTGCTGGCTTCACCAGAGCAAATAAGACAGAGAGAACCACAGAGAGTGCCAGCAAGGGAAAGAGTGCTGACAAGAAGAAAGGCACAATGTTTTTATTGCCTAGTCACAGGGGTCATCTCCCACCACTTTTGTAGGGAGGGGATCAAGGGTGTAACTATGAGGAAGCTGGGGGCACTCTGGGGAAAATGTCACAAGTTGCCAGCTCCCATTTCGAGCCCATTCCAAAAGGTTGGGGAAAAACATGCACGGATTTCTTATTCTTTTCATTAGTCCCTAAATAATACATTATAACAACTACTTACATAGCATTTACAATACATTAGTTTTTGTCAGTAATCTAGAGATGATTTAAAGAACGTATCAGAATATGCATAGGTTATATGCAAATGCTACACCATTTTATATCAAGGAGTTGAGCAACTGCTGATTTTGGTATCCGTGTGGGTCTTAGAACCAATTCCCTACAGATACCAAGGAATGACTGTCTTTTCCCCATTCGCGTATGATAAAGGCATTTGTTCACTTTTTTCCTAGTACTTGAATGGTTTTATTTTTGCTGTATTGAGCCAAATTTTTCTTTTTCCAAGTAACTGACCTTGTAAAAGTACTGCTTCATAAAAAAAAACTTCATATTTTCTCTATGGATTTGAGATGCTATCTTTTTTATATACTAGATTTCCATAGATACTGGGATAATTTCTGGACATTCTGTTTGACTCCTTTAGTGTATTTGTGTATCAATATTATACTGTTTTATTTATTTATTTTTATTTATTATTATTATTTTTTTTTTTTGAGAGAGAGAGTCTCAAGCTGCTGCCCTGGGTAGAGTGCTGTAGTGTCATAGCTCACAGAAACCTCAAACTTTTGGGCTCAAGCAATCCTCTTGCCTCAGTTTTTCTATTTTCAGTAGGGACGAGGTCTCACTTTTGCTCAGGGTGGTCTTGAACTCATGAGCTCAAGCAATCCACCTGCCTCGGCCTCCCAGAGAGCTAGGATTACAGGCATGAACCACCATGCCTGGCCAATATTATACTGTTTTAAATTAGAGACTGTAGTAGTCATCATTCTCCAGAGAGATAGAACCAATAGGAGATATAGATATAGTTACAAAGATATAGGAGAGAGAATTTATTAGAAAGGAATTGGCTCACGTGACTATGGAGGCTCAGTAGTCCCACAGCAGGCTGTCTGCAGTCTAGATGTCTGAGTTACCAGCACTGTGGCTGTCCAAGTCTGAGAACTAGCTGGCAGTGACCATCAGTCTTTGGCCAAAAGCCTAAGAACCAGGTGAGTGGTGAGTGCTGGTGTAAGCTCCAGAGTCCGAAAGCTGGACAGCCACAGTTCTGATGTTCAAGGCTAGGAGAAGAAGGGTGTTTCAGCTCCAGGAGAGAGAGAGGAAAAAATAATTTGCCTTTTCTCTACCTTTTTGTTCTATCTGGGCCCCCAGCTGATTGGATGGAGTGGGCAGGTCTTCCTTACTTAGTGTAGTGATTCACATGCTCATCTCCTCTGGGAATACCCTCACAGATACACCCAGACATGATTCTTTACCAACTCTCTAGGTTTCTCTTAATCTAGTCAAGTTGACACCTAAAATTAACAATCACTGGCTCGGTGCCTGTAGCTCAGCAGCTAGGGCGTCAGCCACATACACTGGAGCAGGCGGGTTCAAACCCAGCCCAGGCCTGCCAAACAACAACAACAACTACAACCAAAAAATAGCTGGGTATTGTGGCAGGCGCCTGTAGTCCTAGCTACTTGGGAGGCTGAGGAAGGACAATCACCTGGGCCCAGGAGTTTGAGGTTGCTGTAAGCTGTGACGCCACGGCACTCTACCAAGGGTGACATAGTGAGACTCTACCTCAAAATAAATAAATTAATTAATTTAATTAAATTAACAATCACAGAGACTTACTTCAAAATAATATGTCTGTTATTTGGTATCTCCCTTCCTTCCCTCCATTAGGACTTTTTTAGATATTTCTGCTTATTTTTCCATATGAACTTTACAATCACCTTGTCTCGCTCCAGACTGGCAATAAAAAACTTAACATTTTTATTAGGACCATGGTAAATTTATAATTTAACTTAGGGATAATTTACGTATTTATGATATTGAGTCCCCTATTTGAGAATATGGTATGTCTTTCCCTTTGTTTAAGTCTACTTTAGTGTTTTGAGGAATGTTAAAGGCAATTTTCTTTGCATTGGGTTGTTTCTGGTATGAGGCAATTATGAAATAAAACTGCTGTATATGTTTACATGTGAGTTTATACATGAATGCAAGTTTTCATTTCTCGTGTTACTTTTCCCATTTAGCATTTATTCAGTTGAGTGAGTGGAGTGGAGGTTAAATAGTTCTTCTTTTTTGGTGATTACTAACACAACCATTAAGACAATTTTTTTTAACTTGTATTAGGAGCATAGGTCTTGCTTATACAGCAAGTGTGCCTTTCCTGGACTGTGGAAGGCCTTTCTCTCAAACTTAATGCATTGTGTAACTAGCTCCCAGGGTACTTTCTAAAGGCCCAGAATTCTCTTATTTGATTACATTCCAAAGCCCCACTTAAAGCCAACTCAAGGGATAGACAACTTCAGTTCCTTCACTTGTGGGTTAATTCCTTCACCAAACAGTAACATCCTTCAAGACCTGTGGGGACATAACATATGCAAGACTCATGCCCTCTACTTGTGCAGCTCTTCAGGTGTTTAGAAGTTCTCAACAAAAAATAAATTCTCAAAAAAATAAGGCATAGGTTAAAAATTAGACAGACTCTGGGCAGCGCCTTTGGCTCAGTGGGTAGGGTGCCAGCCCCATATACTGAGGGTGGTGGGTTTGAACCCGGCCCTGGCCAAACTGCAGCAAAAAATAGCCGGGTATTGTGGCAGGCGCCTGTAGTCCCAGCTATTAGGGAGGCTGAGGCAAGAGAATCGCCTAAGTCCAAGGGTTGGAGGTTGCTGTGAGCTGTGATGCCACAGCACTCTATAAAGGGCGACAAAGTGAAACTCTGTCTTAAAAAAAAAAAAATTTGACAGATTCAGTTTAATCTCAGAGTTCCACATGCTGAGGAAGCATATTGAAACTACAGGAGAGAAATCAAAGGGCAAACATGAAAGGTGCTTCCTAAGGAGTATTTATTGAAGTATTTGAGAGTGTAGTGTTTAAAAATGGCTGCACATTGTGAAATATGTCTATCAGGTACTTAAATGTATGCCCCCAAAGCATTGTCTATGGACCCAAGTGTGCTGAGAGCTCTAGTCGAATGTCAAACAGGCCTTTAACCTCCAGGCTTTGTGTTCTGATGTGGGAGCAACAGAGTCTTCTTAATAGAAATTTTGTGAAATTTTGATAGCATTGTTTAGTAAATGTCTTTTTCCTGCTGACTATGATTTGTATAACATCCTCATCTCTCAAGCTTTGGGAACTGGAAGGGAATCACACTCTTTTGCATTTAGTAGTGGAAGAGTTCCTAGCTTGTTTTCTATGTCTTTGAAAGGAACTGGATGGCGTGTTTGAATCCCATCCAGGGCATCAAGGCTGGTCTTCCATTGATTCCCATGTATTCTCCATGCAACTACAAGAATGGCTTCTTTTTAAAAATTAAATTAAATAATTAAATTAAATTAAATTTAAATTTTAGGTTATTTTGAGGGTACAAAGAAATAGGTTACAATGTTTGCACTTGTTAGGTAGAGTACTTCTTTTTTTTTCCTTTTTTTTAAGAGACAGTCTCACTTTGTTGCCCTCGTTAGATTGCCGTGGTGTCACAGCTCATAGCAACCTCCAGCTCTTGGGCTTAGGCGATTCCCTTGGCTCAGCCTCCTGAGTAGCTGGGACTACAGGCGCCTGCCACAACGCCCGGCTATTTTGTTGTTGTTGTTGTAGTTGCAGTTTAGCCAGGGCCAGGTTTGAACCTGCCATCCTCAGTATCTGGGGCCGGCGCCCTACTCACTGAGCCACAGGCACCGCCCAGAGTACCTCTTATAATGGTGTCCCACCCCCAACGCACCCTACCACTGTGCCCATTAAGTGGAAGCACGCCCATCCACCTCCCTCCTACCTTCTCCCCTCTCCCACAGTGCCCCTCTCCCCAACTTGAATTGAATTGAGTTTTTCTCTTATGTGGACCTGTATTAGATCATCCACTGGCTTCATATTAGTAGTGAATACATTGGATACTTGTCTTCTCCATTCTTCTGATGCTTTACTAAGAAGAATGTGTTCCACCTTCATCCAGGTTAATACAAAAGATGTAAAGTCTCCATCTTTTTTAATTGCTGAATAGTATTCTATGGTATGCATATACTGCAGTTTGTTAACCCATTCCTGGGTTGGTGGGCATTTGGGTTGTTTTCACACTTTGGCGATTGTAAGTTGAGATGCAATAAGTAGTGCAAATATCCTTATGATAAAATGATTTTTTTCTTCTGGGTAGATGCCTAGTAATGGGGTTGCGGGATCAATTGTTTTTTGGGTTTTTTTTTTGTTTTTTTGAGACAGAGCCTCAAGCTGTCAGCCTGGATAGAGTACCGTGGCATCACAGCTCACAGCAACCTCCAATTCCTGGGCCCAAGCGAGTCTCTTGCCTCTGCCTCCCAAGTAGCTGGGACTACAGGCGCCTGCCACAATGCCCGGCCATTTTTTGGTTGCAGCCGTCATTGTTGTTTGGCAGGCCCAGGCTGGATTCAAACCCACCAGCTCAGGTGTACGTGGCTGGAGCCACAGGCGCTGAGCCCAGGCGGATTTTTTTCATGATCTTGCTTGAGCCCAGAGAATGTGAATGGAATGTGAACTGGAAAAGGCCTGTTTGTGCCTAAAGATGGGGATTTGTGATAAGACTGATTTCTGAGCCCACCCAGGCCTAGAAAAACGGAGTCCCTGTCCATCCCTAAATGGGGGAACCCTGCATCAGCAGAATGATTGTGTTCCAAAATAAGAAAGAGGAAAGGTTGTGGAAAGATTGTGAAAGATTAATCTTGTGAAAGAATTTTAAGTGTGATCAAGCTGGCTAAAATTAGATGAAACTATTTATAAATTTTTCTAAAAATTGAGCTTTAATATAAAAATTTCACTATTATAAAAATAAAATTTAGTTTTCTTTCTCTCTTTTTTTTTGCAGTTTTTGACCAGGGCTGAGTTTGAACCTGCCACCTCCGGTATATGGGGCTGGTGCCCTACTCCTTTGAGCCACAGGCACTGCCCAAATTTAGTTTTCTTTTTTAAATAAGATATTTATATAACATTGATTAGAGATAATAAAGAATTTTTGTTTACCTTTTGAGTAAACTGAAAAAAAGTAGGATTGAGGGGAGAAAGAGAAACAGATTTTGTGTGCGTCATACTGTCTTTTTTAGGTCTTTTAATGATTTGGAAAACTGAGTCTTCTATCAGAGTGTAAAGGCTTTGGGTTTTTAAAATCTTTTAATTATTGGCTCGGTGCCTGTGGCTCAACGGGCTGGGCGCCAGCCACGTACACCTGAGCTGGAGGGTTCGAATCCAGCCTGGGCCCCAAAAACAACAATGACGGCTGCAACCAAAAAATGGCCAGGCATCGTAGCGGGCACCTATAGTCCCAGCTACTTGGGAGGCGGAGGCAGGAGACTCACTTGAGCCCAGGAATTGGAGGTTGCTGTGAGCTCTGATGCCACAGCACTCTAACCAGGGTGACAGCTTGAGGTTCTGTCTCAAAAAAATAAAATAAAATAAAATCTTTTAATTATCATTTTAACTAAATGAGTGACTATTACTTCACAATGATCTCTGATCCTGTTATTAAAGATTCAGTACTTGTCCCTGAGGCTACATCAGTGAGAAGAACTAGAACAAGTGATTTTTAAAAAGAAAACAGAAGTTTATTAATTTGCCAGCAACGAGGATGACAGTAGACTAGCATCTCAAAGACCATCATCTTGATTTTAAGAAGAAAAACAGGGTTTTTTTAAAAAGAAGGATTTTGGTAGTTGGGCTTAGATCTACACAACCAGTCTCACACGTCCTGGCTTTAGGCTATTGTTTACCTATAATTGGTGGTTTGGGCTGACCTTATCTCTGGTGCCCCCATCAAGACAATTCTGTTGAGTGGTCTCTTGTGGTTTAAGACTTGAGAAAATAAACAAAGAACATGTTTCTGCCCCTTTCATTAATGGCCTCTGGGAGGAATATAGGTTTTACTTCCCCCAAAGGATGGGGGTTTTAAAGAGACAACTTATAAAACATTTCATTGCTCTTTTTCAGACCTTTATCTCTGTTAAAATCCTATTTTGTTTTGAGAGGGGTACCCAGAAAAAGTAAGGTCTAAGAGAACAGAGGTCTTCTCAAGGACACCCCAAGGATACACCTGTGAGGTCCTCCCTGTGGTGACGCAGCTCTTAGGAATTTGTAAAAACTAAATTTCCTGGGACCTGGAGGCTGATGCTTGCTTCCACTTTTGTGAAAGCCCGCAGTTCTATAGAAGCTGGAGACTGTTTCTCCAGCTTGATTCAAACTGACCGATGAGAAAGGTACCCGTGGGCGAGAACTTTTTGGCTGGAGATAAAAGGAGAAGACTGAGCCAGCTGGAGAGCATGGCCGTTTGGGGACTCTGGGTCTCCCGCAGCTCCATGGGCTGAAATAAAGTCCTTCCTCTTTTAACATGGTGTTTGGGTCCTCTTTCTCTCCATTGGGCCTCATCTTCCTGCAACATTCCAAGTATTTTAATTCTTTGACTTGTTTGATAGGCTTCCCAGTATTAAATTTCAAATTCTAAAGTTAAGGCTAAACTAATGTTAGCATGTTTCAAAGGGCCCTTGAAGCATCCAAAAGAGAGAGAATAAATAAGCTTATTTGACATGTTATTTGTTAAGCATTGTCAAATGAAAAATTATGCTTACCCTTCTTTGAGGTATATTTTTATGGCTATATTATTATGTGTTCTAAGATTGTATGAGATTTCTAAAAGTCTGACATGTCTTGGTATTGAAAGAAATTTGAAATATTTTTAACCCTAAATATGACATTTTAACATTCTAGACTGACCTTACTCTCCTCCCCAATTACTGGCCCACCCTAAACCACCAAAGTTTTTTTATCTGCCTGTGATCAGGACCTACCTAGGAGAAAAATCATTCTTGTCTTCCCCTCCCTGTAAGACCAAGGACCTTACCACACCTGAACAGACTCTTTAAGAAGATAATGTCCTGTCTCTCAGACTCCTTTGAAATCAAAAAGGGAATTGTTTACAAATTAAACTTCCTTTCCCATCTATTCACTCACCTTGGTGTTTCTTTGTGGCTCAGAGACAGAATTCCTTTTTTTCCCCCATCCCATAACGTATTTTACCTGAAGGGCATATAAGTTGCTCAGTTGGCAACAGAAAAGTGAGGATAAGATGTTTGAGAAGAAGGAAAGAGAAACTTATTAATTCGCTGGCAAATGAGGAGGCCAGCTGACGTCTATCTCAAAAATACCAGTGTTTCTCCTTTTTGAGCAAAAGCACAGAGATTTTAAAGTTTCCAATTAACTCATAATCCATTTTTTTTTTTTAAGAGACAGAGTCTAACTCCATCACCCTCAGTAGAGTGCTGTGGTGTCACAGCTCACACCAACCTCCAACTCCTGGGCTTAGGAGATTCTCTTGCCTCAGCCTCCTGAATAGTGGGACTACAGGTGCCTGCCACAATGACTGGCTACATTTTTGTTGCAGTTTGGTCAGGGCCGGGTTCAAACCCGCCACCCTCAGTATATGGGGCTGGCGCCCTACCCACTGAGCCACAGCTGCCACCCACGTAATCCCATTTTTGTGTGAAAATATTCTTGTGGCCTCCGCCCTGACTCCTCCTATCTTCAGCTAAGATTATCTTGTGGACAACCCTCCACCCCAACAAGAGAACCAAGATGTTCCCCTTGAGCTATCTATCTCCTGTGACTCAAGAATAAGAGACAATGTCCTGCCCCTCCTGACCACTGGCCTGAAGCAGGGATATGGGTTTTAGTTGTCAAAAAGGAAAGAAGGTTTCAAAGAGAGAGAAAACATTTTTTTTCTTTTTTTTCTTTTTAAATACATGTATTTTATTATTCTTCATTACATTATCTCCCCCCCCCCCACCCGTCCGTGATAAGACAGAATTGACCAGAAAAGAATACAGAAAACACCAAAGCTCCTGGTAGTGGGAGAGAGTTCAAGTGGGGAGAGAGAAGCTCTCTCCGTTCCTCTCCCGGTCTTTCCCTGTCTCCTCCTCTAGGCCTCTAGCCTCAGGGTATATATAGGTGTATGGGTTCCTTGGCCAGGAAACGAATGAATGCAGTCCCTTCCGCTGGGGGGAAGGTGAATGAGTGCATCAATGAATGGACACAGTTCATCCATGGAATTCAGGCCTAGGAAATTCACAAGAAACTGACCTAGGCATAGGAAATGGGGGTTCCACATTTA
>CAUYRH010091163.1:0-11496 GCA_963574655.1 Perodicticus potto
CTGTGGATTGTCACCTGTCAGCCTTCACTGACACCTGTGGGGTAGACACGATGATCATCTCACTTTACAGATGAGGAGACTGAGGCTCAGAGAGCTTGAGCAACTCACCCAAGCAGAGAGCCGAGTGTCACACACATAGCAGCAACCAGAGTGAAGCTCTGAAAAACCAGGCTGGACCCCCAGTGCCTGTGCCCAGACCCACTTCTGTTACCCTGGGTGTGAGAGCCTCACTCCTGGCCTGGCTGTGCCCTCTCTGGCTGTGTTCCTCCTGCAGGCTCTGTTGCACACTCCAGCCTTGTCTCTCCTCCTGTCACTCTGAACTCTGCCTGGACATCCTTTGTTAGGCCCACACAGCTGGCTCCTTCCTGGTGTCCAGCTCTCAGCTCCCTCAGTAGCCTCCTGCAGAACCCTCCCTGAGTGCCCCAAAGGGGACCTGCTGCCCTCACTGTCCCCATCGTTCCCAAGGCTGCCCTGTTTGTCCCTCAGTGGGTGTCAGCTTGTTCATTCACTAGGTATTTGTCCCTTTCCTCCCCACCAGACTGGGCCACATGGATCTTGTCCCCTTGAGTTTCCTGCACTGAGCACAGTGCCTGGCACATGCCAGGAACCCAATGAGTATTTGAATGAATGAAAGTTACAGATTCAGGACTCGGACTCAGATCTGTCTGGCTGCAAAGCCCATGCTCTTAAGCACATCATTTTTAGTCTTCGGATGAACAGAAGGCTCGATGCCACGTTCCAATGCTGGCACAGCCACCACCATGCTGTATGGCTTGAACAAACATCTGCCCTCTTTGGGGCTTAGTCTCCTGGTCTGTCCAGTGAGGAGAGGGGAGTAGGTGCTTCCTAGGCGCCCATTCTAAGTAGGGTAGCATTAGACTCAACATCCTTTGGTAACAATGGGGTGACGTTGCTCAGAGGTGCCCTGGCCATTGGCTTAAGCATCTGCTTCCCAAGCTGGTGAAACACTGGTATGTTCAGGGCTTTAGTCTGATGGTCCTGTTCTACTTTGTCAGGTTCTTGTATTATACTTGATGCAGACATTGTCCCTAATCTTCCCAGAAATCCTGAGAAGGAGACATTACCAAAACCATTTATATATGAGGAAACAGTCTCAGTGAAGTGAGGTAAATTGCTTAAAATGGCTAGAAAAGTGCCAAGACAGGATTAGAACTCACATCACCTGACTTCAGAGCTGTTGCTCTTATAATTATGGAGAACTACTGACAGATGCAAGCCTGAACCACATCGACTGCTGGAAGTTTCCATTGCTCCTGAATCAGTCTGCCCTCTCAACCCTCACTCAAGCCAGGTTCAGCCATAGATAGCCATAAACAGGCTTAGCAGAGGCCCACATTCAAAGAGTCTCCTAGACTCAGTGTTTGCACCTAAGCCTGCAGAAAATACTGTTGAATGAATGATTGAACTTCTGGAATGTGAGGATGGTGGGGGCGGCCTGAGTCAGCAGGAGTTAAGAAGCTGAGAAAGCCTTTCAAGAAAAATGAAATGTATCTCAATCACTTCCTACTTACTCCCAGGGGTGGGAAGAGGGAACCTCTCCAAGAATTTTATTTTCTGTTCATTTGAAAGTGGAATAATGTGGCTCTTCTGAGCTGTGTTTATTCTGTGACTGCATTCTCTCTTTGGAGAGGGGTAGGGACTGCTCTCCAGGGCTCCAGCCCATGCATGCGTCCTCCCATCTCTAAAGGGCATAGAAACTCTTGCCCCTCCAGCCTCTTCCCCAATAAACCTTTGACTCTCACCCTCCATCCCCCCATGCCGGTTGTTAATTTATTGTCTCTGAGCTCCAAATACACCCTTCTTTGCCCTGATTTTTGTTACGGGAGCTGGACCCTGTAAACAGTTTTTTGCCAGCTGGAGCAATGTTAGGCTCTGTCAGGAGAGGGTGCTAGAGAGACACTATAAAGTGGTAGCTGCAGGAAGGTGCTTCCCTTCCAGGTCCTGGTCCTCTTTAGCCAAGGCCCAGTGCCCATCCCTACAGTGGCCTGAATGGACCAGCTCCACGTGTACTCCCAGTCCTCACTCTTTGCATCTGGAAGTTTCTTCTTCCACCCAGACCCACCCAGCGGATCACTTTATCAGACTAGGCTAGACAACATTCTCTGGAGAGTTTCTTAGTCATGAGAGGCATGTTCTTATAGTCACCACGCCCTCATAGAAGAGGGCTGCAATGGTGAAAGACCTCCTGAGTCCTTAATTCCTTTGTTATTCGATTTCCCCAAGCCTAGACATAGCAGCTACATTTTTGCCCTTGTTGCTTCTGGGTCTCATAGAGTCTTCTTTTACCATTTTTAGTGATTAACACCCTTTGCATAATAATTCTTTACATTAAAGTTGCCAAGTACAAATTACGGATGTGAGCTCTATCTCCTCACTGGAACCTAACTGGTATTTAGAATTGGCAGCAGGGGTGGTCTCAGATGATAGACCCTCAAAGATGGGATTTTGATTGGTTTGGATGTGCCCTTGGACTTGGGCACAATGCTGAGCTCTTTGCCAGGGGGATATGGGATGCTCATCATCTACACTATAATGGTATCATAATTATGCTCTCACCTGTGATGGCTCTTGATGGAATGTCAGCTGAAGCAAGTGTCTACTGCCCTGGGCCATTATATCTGCAATGCAAGGACTGGATTGTGAATGCACCGGAGAACTTACTAGAGAAAAAAAATGACAGTTGAGGTCATTTAATTCTTAGCTCAAATCATAGTTTGAGGACTACAGAGCTTCCATGTCATCCATAAAAGAATCTCTTATTTCATGCAGCCACAGAGCTGAAATTGCTAAAAAATCAAACATAAACTTTCATTGTGTGGGTTAAAAATTTTAAATGTCAGTTACATTTACAGTATCACCCAGTTTTTCATGTGAACATTTTGCCATAAATTGGGGAAGAATGGGATCCTGAAACTTGTGATAGGGACAAGCTTGTGAAATGGAGAATCTTGAATCCCTGAGGCGGTCTGAGCCTCACTCGCCAATGGAAATAACTTTCCCTCTTGTATCCGAGGAATCTAGTTTTTATTTGTTTGAAAACCCTTACATAGATTAGATGCTTTGAAAGGGGATGACCAATATCATCAAAACATGCCACACGCACCCTTTGTTGCCAGTAGAGTCATAACTAGGGTCAAATCTTGGCAAGCTCCGAGGAACCATGTACACACTGTGACCCAGGGGGAGACAGTTTGCACAGCAGAAGAAAGGCAAGCTTTTGCTAGTGGCAAGATTTGACATAATTGTGGGGAATATACATGGGAGGTGATGCTAAGAATGAAAGATAATAATCATTTTGAATTCATGGATGTGGATTCAGTATTTAGTGTGATAACTTGTGCAGCTGAAGTTGGCTCTGACAGCTTACTTGGATGGTTGACTGCAACTTGGACTTGAAGGTGGTTTACATTTGATGAAGTTGAAATGCCAGAGCTTCTATGGCTTAATGTGGAAGAGTTGTAATACAAAGGCTGAAGGAGACAGAATGTTGGAATGAATTTATCATGCATGATCTGCAAAGCCATCTCCAAACTCTGTTCCTGAAAATTCCCAGAAGATACTTTCTTAACAGAGGTACTGAGAATACATTGTTGAGAGGAAAAATTACATCCTCAAGAAACTCTGTGGATGTTCTCCTTTGCAGTTTGGGCATTAACATGGAGTATGCGCCCATTCATCTGGGCTTCCTGATTTCATGGAGGTGATAGGATCTGGGAGTGACATTATGTAATAGCCAAAGAAAAGATGAGTGCATTTACCATGGTGAGTAGGGGGGATATATCAATAATCGGAATGTTTTGGCCCACAGGGATTTTCCCCAGGAAGGAAATGGATGTTTAGCCTCTTTGAGTATTGCTTGATCTATATCAAACAAAAAAACAAACAAACAAACCTCTAGTTCTGGTGGCTAAAACCTGACTTGAATCACCATGTTGGAGAGTTGTGGCCTCTGTTATTCAGTTTCCAGGCCTAAGCTAATCAGAACCTCTTAACTTAGAGGATGCCAGCCTCCTTGAAGAAGGCTCCTGCAGCAGTGCTTGAAGTATGTCCCATAAATCTTCCTCCAAGTATTCTGCAAAGACGCTTGTGGCCACTTACCAGAATGACTGATAAGAAAATATTCGGACCTTTGAAGGATCACTAGACATTGACTAAATTTATGATAATTCCTGGCAATGCAAAGGAATTATCATAAATTTTTGATAATGGCCCATCATTCTAAGTGGTGACTTAGGTAGTCAGGTGATAGATTTGTAGTCCAAGTGTTGCCTGTGTCCAGTCAGTCACATCCCAGGTTTCTGGACATATAATCAAAATAGACACATTTGGTAATTGGAAGAATCCCAATTTTGTGTCTCTGAGTCATGGAATGAGGCCTGCTATGGAAGGAAGAGCCTAAATAGAAATTTCTGAAACTTCCTCCTCCTACCATGACAGTAAAACTGGAAGCCTTTCTCCATCCCTGGGGAAATTTCAGAGATTAATAAAAGCCTGAAATATGCAGAGGTAGTGATTTCTATCCCATCCTCATTTAACTTGCCATTTGGCTTGTCAGAGGTTGCGTGGGTTTTGGAGAATGACTGGATTATTGTACACTTCATCAGGTGGTGACACAAGCTGCAGCTGCTGTTCCAGAGACAGTGTCTTTACTGCAGCAACTCAGTGTACCACCTGGGATGTAGCTGTTGACCTATTTACTGCATTTTTCTCTGTGCCACTTTATGAGGATCACCAAAACCAATTTCGTTTTACTTGGAAGTACCATCAGGAAATATTCACCGTCTTACCCTGGAGATGAGTCCGTTCTCTTCCTTTCTGCCATTAGATAGTCTACAGATAATGTCATCATCTAGACATTCTGCAAAGCATCACACTGGTGCACTACCTTGATGACAAGCTGATTGCACCTGAAGAACAGGAAGTAGCAAGTACAACATATGTGAATGAGAGGGTGGGAAATAAATCCCACAACATGTCAGAGGTCTGCTATTTCAGTGACTTTGTCTGAGGGTTCAATGGTCTGGAACGTGTTGAGTTGTCCCTTCCAACGTGAAGTTCAATTTGCTGCATGTTACATTACCTTCCATGAAAAAAGAGGCACAGCACTTGGTAGGCTTTTTGTTTGGAACCCAGGAAGTTCTGGATTTTTTTTTTTTTTGCGACTGTCTAACTATGTTGCCCTTGGTAGAATGCCATAGTGTCACAGCTCACAGCATCCTCAAACTCTTGAGCTTAAGCAATTCTCTTGCCTCAGCCTCCCAAGTAGCTGGGACTACAGGCTCCTGCCACAACGCCCGGCTATTTTTTGGTTGCAGTTGTCACTGTTTTAGCAGGCCTGGGCCAGGTTCGAACCTGCCAGCCTCAGTGTATGTGGCCGGTGCCCTAACCAGAGCTATGGCGCTGAGCCTTGGTAGGCTTTTTGGATGTTAGAGGCAACGCATGTAGCATTCATGTGCATTCCTTGACTTGTCAATAAAATCCCTGTAAGAGTCCCAGTTTTGAGTACAGACCATAGCAAAAGAATATTCTGCAGCAAAGTAAGGGGGCTTCAGTACAAGTCCTCCTATTGCTGGGTCTTTATGATCCAGTAGATCCAGTGCTTCTCCAAGTGTCCATAGCAAGTAGGGAAGCTGTATGTCTCAGCCAAGCCCCTGCAGGGGAATCACAGGGCTGGCTTCTAGGATTTTAAATTAAACCTATTTTCTCTCCTGCAGATAATACTTTTCTTCTGAGAAACAGCTTCCAGCTTGCTACTGGGCTGTGGTAGGGACTGGGTGCCTAACTATGGGGTGTCAAGTGACTAGGCAGTTTAAAATTCATATTTAGGGTTCCCTTGACACAGTTAGCTATAAGGTTAGCTTTGTGCAGAAGCAATATATCATTAGATGAGAATGTAATTAAAGAGACATTGCTTGGGCAAGTCTGGAAGGTATGAGTAAGTTGTGTGAGTTAGTGTTTCAAATTCCTTTAATATCAATCCTGTCTCATTGCCTCTCTTCCTCAAATCATCCTCATGGTTTCTTGGGGCATTCCTTATGGCAGGTTGACTGGAACTTCTGAAAAGAAAAACTGAGGCTGGTTTATAGATGGTGCTGCATTATACACCATCCAGAATAGAACCCCATCAGGATTGACCTTGAAATACAGTGGTGTTGGGAATACAGTGAAATACAGTAGTAGAGTGTTGAGCAGTAATTTTGGTTGTCCATTTTGGAATGAGAGATGGCCAGAAGTAAGGATCTACTCTGATTTATTAGCAGTTGTTAATAGGTGGTCAGGAACTTGGATGGAACAGAATTGGAAGATTGGTGACAAGGAATTTTGGGGAAGAGGTATGTGGATGGACTTCATAGAATGAAGTCCACTGTGAAGCATCCACTGTGAAGATTTGTGTCCCATGTGAATGCTCACCAAAGAGCTTCCACTTCAGTGGAGGCTTTCAATAATCAGGTGAACAATATGTCCTGCATTGCGGTTACCAGTTAACCTCTTTGCCCAGCTATCCCTGTGCTTGTCCAATAGGCCAATGAATAAAGTGGCTATAGTGGCAGGGATGGGGGACAAGCACAGACTCAAAAACATGAGCATCCCCTAATAAGGGCTGCCTTGGATACTGTCACTGCTTGGTGCTCAGTCTCCCAAAAGACCAAGATGAGCCCACAATATGGCGCCATTCCCCAGATGGACCAATCAGTTATCTACCTAGTGGCAGATTGATTTCATTGAATATCTCCCATCATGTAGGACACAGAGGGTGTCCGAAATCATTTTCTGGATATGGATTTGCTGTCCCTGCCTATAAAGCTTTTTTTTCTACACCACCATCCATGTACTCATATAATTTCTCACCCACCATCAAGGTATACTATACAGAATTGTCTCATCTCAAGGAACTCATTTCACAGCAAAGGAATGCAGCAGTGGGCTATTTCCCATGGAATTAACTAGTCTTACTGCATAACTCATCACCTGGAAGTGGATGGCCTAATTAAAAGATGGAATGGCTTACTGAAGGCTCAGGTATGGCACCAATTGGGAGACTAATGATGAAAGGATGCATATGTGTTTTGAATAAGACACCACTGTAGAGTGCTACCTCCCTCCTTGTTTGAATACATGGTTCCATTAATTAAGGGGTGGAAGTGGGAGTGGTTCACATCAATCAAGGTTCAATCAGGATACAAAAAACATACCAGATTAACTAGTAGAGAATAAAAGAGAAGTCTATTGAATACCACTAAGATTGAAGGAGATTGAGTAAGGAATAAGACTTGGAATAAGGAAAGATCCTCCCCATGGCTGAGGTTCAGACCACTGCAGCACACTGGACAGCACAGAAGTCCTCTGGATGGTCAGGCCAGGGTTGGTGGGTATGTCTCTGAAGTGGTAAGGACATTCTGAAGCTGCCTGTGAAAGTTGCTGTTGAGCTTGCTGGGAAGCCAGTGGGGGCACTGGCTGCTAAGAAGCTTCTTAGAGTTTTGGGGATGGAGTGGAGCTAGGAAGCCGTTATTGGGAAGACAACTGGAAGTGAGCTGGGGCTCCCATAGATGTTGCCTCTGGAACCCAGATATGAGGGTGCTGTTGATATCCCTAGGGCTGTGCCTCACTGAGTGTCCTGCATACCACCCAGTGCTGCAAGAGCAAAAAGAAGCAAAGTACTCTGGAATCAGATAGAGCATCCAGTGTCCTGCCAGTGCCATCTATTGATAAAGATTAACATCATGCCAGCTTGGAAGAGAGAAATGTCCTAGTATTGTAAGCAGGCCACGAAGAGGGAATTTGGAGCTGAAAAGTAATGAATGATAATGGGCATAGGATCATCTCACTGTTGTTCTTAATTATCCACTTGGAGAAACTTTGCTTAGCAAATTTGGGCTCTGTTGGCTTAGATATCTTTGTCCCCAAGGTGGGGAGAATGGGGGATGTACCAGAAGACACAACGTTGGTTCCAATGAATGGGAGGATGAGACTCTTTAGCCACTTGGTGTCTTATGTCTCAAAACAAGCAGAAAAAAATTTTACTCTACTGGATGGAGTAATCGATCCTGATTACCAAGGGGAAATTGGGTTGCTTGCACATAATGGAGGCAAGGAGGACTGTGTCTGAATCCCAGGGATTCTCTTGGGATGCCTCTCAGCACTTCCATGACGACTGTTCTTACAGTTAATGGAAAACTTCAGCAATCCAAAAAAAGCAGGATAATTGAGGACTGAAATTTTGGCTCATTCTCTCTAGGAAAAAAAAAACAAACAACCAACTAACCAGATGTAGTTCTAGTTGAGAGGGGGGGAAATGTGGAATGGTTAGTGGAAGAAGGAAACCAGAGATACAAATTATGACTTTGTGGCTAGTTATAGAAATGAGAGCTATTGTAACATGTTGTATTTTCACTTTGCTTATTATATGCATAAAGTTATGTTAATAATTTTCTTCTTTCTCCTTCCCATTATTATTTTAAGAAGTTATTGGAGGTTGGTACAATTTTGCCTTTAGGAAAGAGGATATTCAGTGTCAGTTTTCTGAATTTTAGGAGTAATTCCTATAGCCAGGAATTTGGTACAATGCCTCATTTTGAGGCAAGGGCGTTATCTTCCTTATTTGTACAAAGAATAACTGCGTCTTCTTAGGTGGAAACATAGACGTGCTTTGTTGTGAATGGGTGTTCTAAAGTGTGTAGAAGGTATGTATAGAAGCTGATTTTACAAAGGCAAGGACTGTAACAGTTCTCACTTCCCTATCTCTCAGCTCCAAGCCCACCCTTCCTTGCCTTGCTTTGTGATACTGGAGTGGTACCCTGTAAACATTTCTTTGCTGGCTGGTGCAATGTTAATCTCTGTCAATAGAGGGCACTGGAGGGATAATGTAGGGTGATACTAGCAGACAACATTTCTTCCCTGGTTATGTACTTCTGTTTTCTCATTCAAAGTGAGCACTGCCAGTGACACCAACCTCAGCAGCCATTGGGGACCACTCTGTACCCCTAAGGCTATGCTGTCCTCACCTGGCAACTACTTCTACAGACCAGTTCAGCTACACCCTCAGTCATTTCTGAATATAGTAAATTTCCCCTACATTTGCCATTCCTGTGTTCCTCAGAGTTGTCTTTTACCCTGTTAGTAGTAGTTAATCCCCTTTGACTAATAAACAGGGCTTTTTTTAGACAGAGTCTCACTCTGTGCCCTGGGTAGAGAGCCATGGCGTTATCCCAGCAACCTCAAACTCTTGGACTCAAGTGATCCTCTTGCCTCAGCCTCCTGAGTAGCTGGGCCTACAGCACTTACCACCAGTTTTTTTTTTTTTTTTTTGAGACAGAGTCTCACTGTGTTGCCCAAGCTAGAGTGCCATGGTGTCAGCCTAGCTTACAACAACCTCAGACTCCTGGATTCAGGCAATCCTCCTGCCTCAGCCTCCGAAGTAACTGGGACTACAGGTGCCTGTCACAAAGCCTGACTGATTTTTCTATTTTTAAATTTTTTTTAGTAGCAATGGGGTCTTGCTCTTGCTCAGGTTGGTCTTGAACCCCTGAGGTCAAGTAATCCTCCTGCCTCGGCATCCTAGAGTGCTGGGGTTACAGATGTGAGCCACCATACCCAACTGTTAATGAACAGTTCTTTACATTACAATTTCCATGTTCAGTTTACTGGAGTGGTAACCTGTCTCCAGAACGGACTGTCCTCATGCACTCTCCACCCTGGCCTCTGGCCTCCTTTGCTGCCCCCTCCTCGGTCCTTTAAAGATTTGGGCTCTCTCTTCTTCTCTCTGCCTTTGTCTCTTTCAGCTCCATCTTGAGAACAACCTGGTTTCTGTGCAAAGACGAGGATATGGCATCTTCTCATCATATCTTGTGTAAAGGCGGAGGCCTGGAGCTTGGAATCAGGGTGCCTGGGTTCCAGGCCCAGCTTACCCTCTAACCTGTGTCTTTTACAGGGGGAGAAACCGAGGAGAAGCTGTGACAGCTGTTTGCTCATATCCGAGCTGCTCTAATGAGCTGCAAAGGCCTTCTCCTTCCCTCAATTTCTGGATTATTTTATGTGACCCTTATAAGAACTCTTCTTCTCATGGGTTGGCTGGATAGATATTATTTCCAGTTATATTATTACTATTATTCCATTTATATTATTATTCTGATTAATACAGTGCTTGTTGGCTGGGGGCATTTTCACGTTCTGGGGACATTCAGTTGTCACAATGGCGGTGTGCTACTGGAAGCCAGTAGTAGAGGCCAGGAATGATGCTAAACATCCCATACTTTGTAGGACAGCTCCCCACAAAAGGGAATTGCTTGGCCTGCAATGTCAGTAGTGCTGAGGACAAGAAGTCCTGAATTAATAAATGCAGAAACAGAGGTCCCAAGAGTAGAGAGGACTTGCCTACGGTCACACAGAAAGTGAGTAGCACATCTTCAATGTGAGCTCTTGTACCCAACTTACAGCCACCATCATTTCAACCCTCCCCCAATCTTCTCCCCAGGCCAAGGGTAGGGAAGGAGGTGGGAAGCCAGCGATGCCTGCCCCTGGGAAGACTGAGCCTGCAGGTGGCTGGCATTCAGTCTTGCAGCCCTGCCTTACCAAACCCCAGTCATTTGCCAAGGCAACCATCTGCTTTCTCAACTTTTGTTCTGAGCTTCTGGGAAGCTGCTGAGAAAACTGCATTCAGGGAGTACTGGCAACACTGTCGCCAGGTTAAGTGCCAACGTAGGCTGGCTCCAGCATCGCCCATCCTTCCTCTGACCTTCCTGAAGTCTGCTCTGACCCCTTTGCTTCAAGGACTATTCAAGTCTTCCACCCTTCTCAAGCCCTCCTGACCCCAGCCATCAACTCCTTCACTCCCAATAGGAGTCCCGATTTCCTCAAGTACTCCCTTCTCTCCTAGGTCTATTCCCAGACTGTAGGAATGGGATTATGGGGTTCTTTTTTTTTTTTGAGACAGGGTCTTACTCTGTTGTCCTGGCTAGAGTGCTATGGTGTCATAGGTCACAGCAACCTCAAGCTTGAGGGATCCTCTTGCCTCAGCCTCTCAAGTAGCTGGGACTACAGGCACCTGCCACAATGCCCAGCTAGTTTTTCTATTTTTAATAGTGATAGAGTCATGCGCTCAGGTAATCCACCCACCTTGGCCTCCCAGAGTGCTAAGATTACAGGTGTGAGCCACCTGCCCAGCCTGTTATTGCATTTCTTTTCGTTTCTTTCTTTCTTTTTTTTTTTTTTTGAGACAGAGTCTCACTGTGTCAACCTCGGTAGAGTGCCGTAGCGTCACAGCTCACAGCAACCTCAAACTCTTGGGCTATAAGCGATTCTCTTGCCTCAGCCTCCCGAGTAGCTGGGACTACAGGCGCCCACCACAACACCCGGCTATTTTTTTTTGGTTGCAGTTGTCGTTGTTTAGCAGGCCCAGGCCAGGCTCGAACCCGCCACCTTTTGGTGTATGTGGCTGGTGCCCTACTCACTGAGCTACAGGTGCTGAGCCATGTTATT